>JAWPHD010006562.1:0-142942 GCA_037043455.1 Cyrtodaria siliqua
CGTGGACTTTTATATAAATTTAAACAAGCAATTTTGTGAATTTATATCTCCCACCGATGATAGCTAATAGTAGTGTGAACTTTGTCCTTTAAGCGTGACCTTGAACTTTATGTAACAACGTACATTTCTGTAACTTACATTGCCTGCATTTATACTTATAGGCAAAAATGCACCCTAATCACCAAAGTTTTATATTAAACAATCTTAATTTTGAGATTTTTTAACTATGGCAATAACTATGCAGTTACGTGGGCAATAACTGTCATTTTGGCCCATTTATACAACAAACAGTCTTACTTTTGTGATTTTTTTTATTAATTCATGGGACAATAACTATAGTGCAACTAAGGCGATCTGGACGGAACTTGCTCGGACATATCCTACTTTTGTGATCTACATTTGGTTAAAATATCATAAACATCAAGACGTCCGTTACATAATTATGGCAACTGATATGATAGACTGACGGACGGACGGAATGAGGACGGACAACGCAAAATCTATTCAGTTTCTTATGCAATTGCAGAGATTTCATAATTATAGTAGATACACATTCCGAAACGTGTGTTTATAACTAATTGAATGTATCTGAATGAGGTCATACACTGAATATTTAGGAACTTTTAAACGTTCAGCGAGAATACAAGCAGCATCACGACAATGAATTTACAATGAAAGAAATAACTGCACATCAGATATAGTGTACCTTCATTATCAGTATTGGCGCTGTATGCGATTTGGCTATGCCTACCGTTCGCATAGAGCTTCGCTGTTCAAGTTTTCAAAATAGTAAAAATCCTGTTTCCCGCATAGAGTGCCCTTCGCATAGATCTCCACGAGTAGCTCTATTCGTACCTTGTGCCAAAAAGCCACACTAAGTGACGTTTTCTTGCTGGAATAACTTCACATCGGGATGATTTCCTTGGAACGGTATCACGGTTGGCCATCCCCGGTATTAAAATGTTTGACTTTGTTTTCGTAATGTATACTTCGTTATTTCACATCACAGTGACAGAATTCATACACCACTTCATGTTTTATTAACCAGTAGAGCGACCTCAGCTTGTAATTAGGCCTCTTGTTTATGTATTAATGAACGTGTGTCCATCAGCCGTCTCTGTTTCAGCAATGTCGTAGTACCGATATATAGGCAAAATATCCAGATATAACTGAACTTAGGCGTCATACGATAGATACGCATGCCTCTTGTCGATTTTTATATTAATGAACATGTGTCCATCAGCTGTCTCTGTTTCAGCAGTCTCTTTGGAAATGTCGTAGTACCGACATATACGCAGAAATATCCAGAATATAACTGAACTTAGGCGTCGAAACATAGATACGCATGCCGCTTGTCTACTTCTGTATTAATGGACGTGTGCCCATCAGTTGTCTTTAGTGCAGTTTGTTACCTTGTTACCTTTAGTGCAGTTAGTCTGGGCTGTTGTGTATTTTTGCATTTTTTTGCTACAGTTGGAATAACATTGATTTTTAAGATCCTAAAAAATATCTGAACGAAAAAAGTATTTGTGCCAATTTTTTGGTCCACACTGTCATGGCCGCCATCTTGAAATTCAAAATGGCCGCCAATTTAGCATGTTTATAGCATATAATTGCCCCCTGGATACATAGAATCACAATTTTGGTGTCTTTTAGTACATTTATGGGTCAAGGAATGTGAATTTTGTATTTCTGAAGATGTCAAGTTATTGGCCTCCATTTTGAAATTCGAAGATCAATATGTCGCTGTGATTTCGCTATGACCAGCAGTCTCGACATGATTTTAGTTGGTATTCTTTGGTATTGCATTTGAGTTTCACTGTCTTGCTGAGGTCGTCTCAGTTTAGGAATTTGACCTTCGTCATGCTGTCCCAAAACTTTACTTCTCCACACAGACGCTCTTCAACAAAGGACAGCTTTGCTTGTTCAGCACGCGTTTCCATGTTCAGAATACTTGACTGGGCCTTCTCACTCAGTATCTTCTTATTCATTGTGTTGTAGAGTTTGTTGCCCTTGTCACAAAATGGATTGTGAGGCTCAAGAACAGACTTCAAGTCTTGAATCGCCTTCTCCTGACGTAATGTTACCATAGGTGACATTTTGGGATGATGATCTGTACGGGAACGGGCAAGTCCAAACATTTCCTCCGTCTCTTTGGACAATCTGGCAAGCTCTGGTGCTGCAAGGCAATAATTCAGAAGAGTCGTCGCTTAGTAGTAATTCCCTGAAGACCTCATTCGCCTTTCAAGTTTTTGTTGTCATGTTCCTGAGCTTGATCTACACCGATACTCGTGAATGGATGTTGTTCTTTGTCACTGCAAACTCGCCATCTACTAGTCTCTGCCACAGAGCTGGGTCTGTTTCCTTGGCATCGTATCCCGTGCTGTGAACTCCATAATATTCTGCGCATAGTCCAGTCTGTTGTACGCAAAGAAATAAGTACAGAGTTTCTCTAGTGAAGACAGATACAGCAGTAGGTCAGGTGCTTTGACAGAACGATGGAATGCAAGAAGCATCAACACTTGCGCATATACATGCGAGTCCATGCATACTTCTGAAATTGCTCATTATTCTTGTCAAAGTCGTCAAGTTGCTTCTCCAAGTTCATTTGCTCGAGCTGAACCATAAGCTTCTGCTACCTTCGCATCTCTCGTGTCTTTGTCCGTAACCTCAAACGCGTTGCCTAATTTGTTCACACACCCAGTCAAAGCTTTAAGTACCAACGGCTTTTCTTTGAAGAATTCTACCAACCACAGATCAGCCAACACCTGTAATGTGATTTCATGTGCTTCTACAGCTCGATCATAATGACTTCCATTGATGATCTGATTCACCACAACACTGCCGTACAGATCAGCTTGAATCCAAGGCCTCGTCAATGCCACTGTACGCTACAGTTTTGCCCAGGCATCTTACTCCACACAGGCTTGTGTGAAAAGGACCAGGAAGCAACCACCACTTCTCTGCAAAATGTGTGTCAAGGTATTCCAGCTTGAGTGCTCTCTTATACAAATCCATATCAAATGTTACCATGATCTTGCTATTGTCTTCTGGACACGTGAGTATGTTTAGCTTGGAGAGGTTCTCTAGGACTGTTATCAGAGTTTGCCAGTCATGAGCCGGGGCATTCACTATTGGCAGGGAACTGGCTGTGTCAAGGAAACTCTGCAGTGGTAGGTTTGTAGCACATGTGAGATATACGCACTCCAAACAGGGATGGACTGTGTTGCATGATCTGACGAATGTGTAATCGTATCCGATGGCGCAGGGTTGCTTGATGAACGCTCTATATAGCGTGAAGACAGCCACAAGATGTCCGAGTTGTGTGCTCTGAGAACAGTGTCTGCATCTTGCCCAAGTCTGTACGTTGGATAGTGAGGACTTCTAGATGGTTTTGGATTGCCACTAATAGTGCATGGGTGAAGATCGACAACTGTTGCAAAGACATCCATGAATGTGTCTTTGAGTGTTGAATGTTTCAGTTCAAAGGGACCACACATGATTTCTGGGGTTTGATGAATTGATATTCATTGGTACACTGATACAGCAGTCCCATGAAAAGAATAGACACCAGAATTTTGATCCTATGTATCCGGGGAGCAATTCTACACAATAAACATGATACATTGGCAGCCATTTTGAATTTCAAGATGGCGGCCATAATGGAGTGGAGCAAAAAAATGTCACAAATACTCTTTTTGTTTCGAATAGTCTATATGGCTGCCAATATTTGACATCTTCAGAAATACAAAATTCGCATCCCTTGACCCCAAAAATGTAATAAGAGACACCAAAAGTGTAATTCTATGTATTTTTGGGGCAATTATAGGCTATAATCATGCTTAATTGGCGGCCATTTTGAATTTCAAGATGGCGGCCATAATGGAGTGGAGCAAAAAAATGTCACAAATACTCTTTGTGTTTCGAATAGTCTAAGGATCATAAAAATCAATGTTATTCCAACTAATAGACACCAGAATGTTGATCCTATGTATCCGGGGAGCAATTCTACACAATAAACATGATACATTGGCAGCCATTTTGAATTTCAAGATGGCTGCCAATATTTGACATCTTCAGAAATACAAAATGTGCATCCCTTGACCCCAAAAATGTAATAAGAGACACCAAAAGTGTAATTCTATGTATCTTTGGGGCAATTATAGGCTATAAACATGCTAAATTGGCGGCCATTTTGAATTTCAAGATGGCGGCCATAATGGAGTGGAGCAAAAAATGGCACAAATACTTTTTTTGTTCCGAATAGTCTAAGGATCATAAAATTCAATGTTATTCCAACTATAGCACAAAAAAATGCAACCCTAAAAAAATCGACACAACAGCCCAGACTAATAATTATATTTAGATATCGGTGATACATTTTCAAATGTTTATATTTTCTTACTTAAATTTCGATTCGGTGGTTCCACTACTCCGGCCGATAAAGGCTCTGGGTATTGTTTAACCACCCATAGGACATGTTGTCTGTTTTTGATACCCCCTTTGGGTGGGTTGTGTGTGTGTGGGGGGGTGGGGGGGGGGGGATGATATATACTCGAATCACCTTGTCCGTCTGTCCGGCTGTTCGTAGACGCAATTCTTGTCCGAGCTATTTCTCAATAACTCCTTCTTAGAATGTTGCGAAACTTGCTAGGAAGTATCAATATCGAGTGGACATGCGCATACTGTCATGACGATCCGGTTCGATAATTTTCACTGAGTTATGGCCCTTTGTATTTCTAATATATATATAACACAGAATTATTGTCCGGGCTATTTCTCTAAAACTCCTTGTTAGAATTTAGCGAAACTTTAACAAGGAAGTATCAATATCAAGTGGAGATGTGCATACTGTCATGACGTTCCGGTTCAATAATTTTCCACTGAGTTATGGCCCTTTGTATTTTTAATGCATTTCATACTTGGTAGTAAATAGAAAATTCTTGTCCGCGGTATTTCTCTAAAACTCCATGTTATAAGTTCATGAAACTTGCTACGAAGCATCAATATCAAGTGAATATGCGCATACTGTCATGACTTTCCGGTTCAATAATTTTCCATTGCATTATGGCCCTTTGTATTTTTAATGAATTTCATACATGGTAGTCAAATAGAAAATTCTTGTCCGCGCTATTTTTCTAAAACCCCATGTTATAATTTCGTGAAACTTGCTACGAAGCATCAATATCAAGTGAATATGCGCATATTGTCCTGACGTTTCGGTTCGATAATTTTCCACTGAGTTATTCTAATATATATACGAGGGTTGATCAATAAGTAACGAGAAAATGCTAATATCTTTGTTATGATCATATCGATCTTACTCAAACTTTAGCCGGAAGTAGTTACATATATTAGCAACGTATCGCTAATTATTCAGGATTGTAGCGACATAATGCTAAAAACTACGGTTGCTAAGGCAACGCTCAATATGCTTAGGCGGGGCATTTTGCAGGTTTTTCACCATTATCACGCAATTTCAAACCCTTACATTTTTCATACTAGAAATTGTTATTTAATGAAAATTGTTAAGTATGGTCAATTAAGACTCGCCGTACTTGTGATGACGTCATACACGGGTTGTGACGTCAAAGGCTAGTGATCTACCGCGAAGTGGGCGTAAAGTAACGTCGACGAATGATAAGAACGTTCAAAGAGTAAAAGATGTCATCAACAGCGACAGGCGGTTAACTGTCAGAGAAATATGTGATAAACTGAACTTGTCATATGGAACTGTCCATACAATCTTGAAGAAAAAGTTAAATATGAGAAAAGTGGCAGCACGTTGGATTCCAAAACTGTTAAATAGTGAACAAAAGAAAAGTTGAGTTGAAGCCGCTAGGAACTTTTTGCATCAATACCACACATTATTGTTTGTGGCGCTATTAATAATAGGACTAGGAGAAGCATTCATCAACAGTATAGTGGCAGTAGATGAAACATAGATACCGCTGTTCGACCCTGAAACAAAACAAGCTTCATGTGTTTGGAAAACACCAGCTTCTCCGTCGCCGCAGAAGGCAAAGGTCTGCCGGTCGCAGAAGAAGCAAATGTTTATCGTCTTCTACGACGTGGAAGGCGTTGTTCTGACACATCCAGTGCCCATTGGACAGACAATTAATTCAGCCTATTATAAAAAGGGTAGTAGTTTGAAATTTTAATCTTATTAAATATATTATTTATTGATAAAGAATTGTGATTTCATAGAACCCAGTTACATGTAGAAACGTTTTTTCTGTTTTCAGGTTCTTAGACTTCCTGAGAGCCATGCGTCGGAAACGCCCGGGGAAGTTGGACAATTTCATCCTGCACCATGACAATGCGCCACCTCACACATCGAAAGCGACCACAAGTCACATAGAACATTTAGGAATTAATATGTTAGATTATCCTCCCTATTCGCCGGACTTGTCATCAAATGACTTTTACCTTTTTCCGACATTGAAACGGGATTTGCGGGGCGTAAAAATGAATTCATTTTTAGAACTCCGTACGAAAGTGTTGAAATATCTAAGGATGACTATCGTGATTCATCACCCCCCCCCCCCCCCCACCACAAGGATGACTATCGTGATTCACTCCCCCCCCCCCCCCCCCCCCCCCCCCCAGTAGGGCATATTGGGTGTGATCGTCAGGTTGATAAACGTTCAACTCAGATTTACGTTAAATAGCGCTTAAATGACGTTGCCCCGCCTACGGGTTTCATAGGTCGGCAAAAATGTTCTTAAAAATTCATTTTTCAATATATTTGCAAACAATTTCGTAAGTTTTCTCCTTATATATGTATTTACCGCTATATAAAATATTTCGGAAAACAATGTGTAATAACAAAGTTATAAGCATTTTCTCGATATTTATTGATCAACCCTCGTATATATATAATACAACATTCTTGTACGGGCTATTTCTCTAAAACTCTTCGTTAGAATTTATTGAAACTTGCTAGAAAGTATCAATATCAAGTGGAAATATGCATAAGTCATGACGTTTCGGTTCAACAATTTCCCATTGAGTTATGGCCCTTTGTATTTTTAATGCATTTCATACTTGGTAGTCAAATAGAAATTGTTGTTCGGGCAATTTCTATAAAAAACATGTTATAATTTCGTGAAACTTGCTACAAAGCATCAATATCAAGTGGAGCTGCGCATATTGTCGTGACGTTCCGGTTCGATAATTTTCCACTCAGTTATGGCCCTTTGTAATTTAATGCATTTCATACTTGGTAGTCAAAGAGAAAATTCTTGTCCGGGCTTTTTCTCTATAATATATGTCTATATATATCTTATAGGAACAAAGTCTTGTATGTTTACCCACCACCCAGCAATTTGCAGCGGGGGGGTATTTGTCCGCCTCCGGCGACAAGACTAGTTCATTTAGATCTTTTGACTGTTACTTGTGATGATGCGCAGGCTTCATAACCGCTGCTCCCAACTAAATTCCATTTGTTTATTTTTCTCTTCGGGCACAGAATTTTGTTAGATACTGGGACCATACGCCACTGGTCATGGAATTATGACAGTAAATTAGCATGTCCAACGCCATATGCATGTCGTCTCGGGATGGTTAAAATTCTGTACTATTGACTTTATGAATATTGAGTTCTGCTCAGCCGGGGCTAGTGGGCGTGAACGGTCGGTAGCAAGCATATTTCACTACCGTTCATGAACAGTCTCAATCAAACCGAGACTGCAATATTTCGTATTTATCGTGTTCGGCCGTTTCCAAAGGTCCACTCTCATACTCTTAATATATAGCACAGTAGCGTTGCTTGTGCAGTGTGGTGGTACATTTTCAAATATTTATGTTTTCTTACTTAAATTTCGATTCGGTGGTTCCACTACTCCGGCCATTAAAGGCTCTGCGTACTGTTTAACCACCCATAGAATATGTTGTCTGCTTTTTAATTTAGTCTTTTGACTGTTACTTGTGCTGCGCAGGCTTCATAACCGCTGCTCCTAACTAAATTCAATTTGTTTATTCAGCTCTTCGGGGCAAAGAATTTTGTTAGATACTGGGACCATATGCATGCCATCTTTGGGATGGTTAAAATTCTGTACTATTGACTTTATGAATATTGAGTTCTGCTCAACCTAGGGCTAGGGGTCGTGAACGGAAGCAAGCATATTTCACTACCGTTTATGAACAGTCTCATTCAAACCGAGACTGCAATATTTCGTATTTATCGTGTTCGGCCGTTTCCAAAGGTTCACTCTCATACTCTTTTATTGTTATCTCCTCCAGCACGCTTTATAATAATGATACTTGAACATATGGGATTGGCAATTCTCTGTATATTTAGACTTTCAAAAACAAAAAAGAGTTTCATTAATATAATCGCATCATAACTAGAACTGAGTTTCCGGGGTCGTTCCTCAAAAAAAATAATTTTGTTTAACACGGCAGTTTTAGAAAGACGCATCTTAGCTGAAAGGGGTTGAAGAACAGTAGGGGAAACAAACCAACTGATTTCCATCATGTTATCCCCTAAAAAATCCACTGTTTACGTTTTTTGATATATATTTTCCATAATTCAATTGAAAAGAAACCGACATCTGTCGCATGCATACCGACATCAGTATAGCACAGCGCGTTTCCCATACATTGTATACCTGGTTATATCTGGTGCAACATGACGCAATAACCCGACTTGAATAACCTGTTAGAATATAGAATGCCCATACCACTTCGTGGTATCTCTATTCGAATGCGTGATATCACGTATTTAACGTATTCAAATAGCTGACAGCAGGTTGAATGCTCGTGATATTAGGTATTTGAGTACATATTCGTCCACACGTATACCGCTATGTGATATCCAAAAAGTCTCATACTCTTTGTATATAGCACAGTAGCGTTGCTTGTGCAGTGTGGCGGCAGTAAAACGTCTCCCCGCGCTTGCAATCAGGACTGTTATTCATTTGGAGATCGCTGAACCCGATAATTATATTTAGATATCGGTGGTACATTTTCAAATATTTATGTTTTCTTACTTAAATTTCGATTCGGTGGTTCCACTACTCCAGCCGATAAAGGCTCTGGTATTGTTTAACCACCATTAGAATATGTTGTCTGCTTTTTAATTTAGTCTTTTGACTGTTACTTGTGCTGCGCAGGCTTCATAACCGCTGCTCCTAACTAAATTCAATTTGTTTATTTAGCTCTTCGGGGCAAAGAATTTTGTTAGATACTGGGACCATATGCATGCCATCTTTGGGATGGTTAAAATTCTGTACTATTGACTTTATGAATATTGAGTTCTGCTCAACCTAGGGCTAGGAGTCGTGAACGGTAGCAAGTATATTTCCCTACCGTTCATGAACAAATACAAATACAAATAAGAGTTTCATTAATATAATCGCATCATAACTAGAACTGAGTTTCCGGGGTCGTTCCTAAAAAAAAAAACTTTGTTTAACACGGCAGTTTTAGAAAGACGCATCTTAGCTTAAAGGGGATGAAGAACAGTAGGGGAAACAGTTTTAGAATAAGAGAATATCGTGATTTCAAGATGAATCTGTCATAGCAACCAATATACGTGTGGTATCATGTATTCGAATAGAGGCATGACGATATACACATACATGTGTGAAATTCCTTAAAAACCGTTGTGATTTAATTTGAAATGAATGTTGTTTAACGGCTCATCAACACAGTATAGGTTATTTAGAGCCGCCCCAGAGAGAGGGGAAGGATACATAGGAATCCGGGAACAGTTCCCTACTCTTATTATTGAATAGATTATTTAACGTGCTCGGAGGATAGACCAATACACGGGAGCTAAAAAGAAAGTTAAATATCAGCAATTTTTTAATTGCAATGGGTTTAAAAATAAAACACGTTCTAAATAAAAGACACATTCATGAATGACCGACTTTTGAAATATGCACTTTTAAAGTACACACACACTCCCGCTCGACTTAAATATAGTTCAAGTTTTACTTCCGCTTGTATCTTGCAATATTTAAGGAAGTTCAATATTCATTGTTAATGGAATAATTAACGACTGCGGTCACGTATTAAGGTTGTTTGAATTAATTTATGTGTTATATAATGACTCCATATCATTTATATATAATTACATGGACGATGCCATATAAACTGAATTTGATTTGTTAATTTGTAAAGGAAATGTTAAATCATTCGGTCAAGGTTGACATCACTCAATTGTAAGTTCATTTGTTCTAGATATAGGATAAGTCGCATTACGCGTATTGAATGAGCATGACAACGCACTATTCTCCGGTGGGTAAATTATTTAATATAAGCCGGCACAGAGCTAGGATAGTAAAAGATGGACTTGAGTGATTAAAATATTACTCAATTGATTTATGGACCCCTAAAAATGATCATATATATGTATGTCGGATTTTGTCGAGATTTCAGTCGGTTTGAAGCAAGGGGAGATAATGTCTCCGATCATGTTTGCACTGTTTATTGAAGATTTAGAGTTATATTTGCAAAATAGAATAGCCCATTTCACCGGTACTTCGGAAATCTCCGTACAAAGTTCGGAATTTCAGTCACATGGCGCAAAGTCACATGACTTCAAGAACTAATCAGATGCTGGTAGTCATAACAGTATCAACACTCACAAATTAACTAGTTTCAGTCTTTATATATGCGTATTGTTCGCTAAAACACCGCAATCGTTAGTGCTATTCTACACAGAAGCCATCTTGACTCTTTCCTTGGAAACTAGATCGGATTTCAAGGCTATACGAACACGTGTTGAATTGTTTACATTGGAGCATGTGCGCGTAAGTTGGAACCGGTGTTACGATAGAAAAAATCATTGTTTTCTGACAATCACGTTTTTGAATTGTATCAACAAACACGCTTTACTTTTTGTTTTTCTACAGTGCCAAACACATTAATAACATATATTTGTCATGCGTTCAAGTTATAGTCTGACATTTAATAAATATTTTACATTGTTTTTAATTCACATTGGCACCGTTACAAGGAATATTTAATGTGCCTACCAGCGTTTGATTGGTCGACCTATTTGGCTACTCGGAGATAGCTCGTTATTATCCGTGATCTTTCGGCAAATGTCGGGGTGAAATGGGCTATAGAGAGTGGTTTATCATTAGATGACATTTCTTTAATTTTACTGCTTTTTGCTGATGATATGGTGTTAATAGGTAATACTCCGCAAGATCTGCAAATGAGCTTAAATCGTCTATATGAATATTGTGAAACTTGGGTCTGGAAGTAAATACTGAAAAAACAAAGGTTATAGTTTTTCGTAAAAGAGGTAGAGTAACCGTTGATGAAAACTTTTCTTTTAACGGAGCATTATTAGAGGTTTCAGATGATTTTAATTATCTTGGAGTTGTATTTAACTACACAGGGTCGTATACGTTAAATCAACAGGCTATGTGCGGCAAAGCATTAAAAGCTATGAATCTTTTAACTGCAAACATAAGAAAAACTGAACTAAAACCTAAAACATCCCTTCAATTATTTGATGCTTTCGTCTCATCAATACTCAATTACGGCTGTGAAGTCTGGGGTTTCATAAAATCGAAAGAGATAGAGAGAATTCATCTCAAGTTTTGTAAACACATTCTAGGAGTAAAACTGACCACGAGTAATGCTGGTGTTTACGGTGAATTGGCGCGTTATCCTTTATTTATCACAAGATATACTAGAATAGTTAGATATTGGTTGAAATTAGTTAAAACAGAAAATATAATTTTATCATCTATTTATAAATCTTCATTATCTGATTGTGAAAGTGGTTTAAACAATTGGTTATCCAATGTAAAATCTCTGCTTAATACGTATGGCTTTATGTATATATGGGATGATCCTTTAAGGGTGAACCATCAACATTTTATATCTAGCTTTAAACAGAGGTTGGTGGATTGTTTTATTCAAAAATGGAACACTGATCTACAAGAAAATAGAGTATTATCAAGTTTGTATAGACATGTTAAAGATAATTTTGGATATGAAAACTATCTGAATATTTTATGTACAAAAAGATTACGAAGTGTTTTTACTAAATTACGTTTATCTTCACATAGCTTAAGAATTGAGACAGGTCGTTATGCAAGACAGAGGATTGAAAGAAATGAAAGAGTTTGTCAAATATGTAATTCAACTGATATTGAAGACGAATTTCACTTTGTTTTAATTTGTACAGCTTATAATGATATTAGAAAGAAATATATCAGAAAATATTACATACAAAGGCCAAATATGTTTAAATTTATAACACTTCTACAATCTTCAAAGAAGAAAGAACTTTTTAATTTAAGTAAATATTTGTCAGAGGCGTTTACTGTCAGATGTTCTATTCCAAATATTATTTCTTAAAATATATTCAAGTACATCCTCACATAAATTGTTATTTTATATATAATTCCTTTTGTTTTTTGATATCCTTGGATTATTGATTAAAATGTGTGATTTATATGATCTATGATTAATTAAGGAGTATTGAAAATTGAACTATAAGTGAGTGTGTAGAAGTATGTGTAACCTGTCATGTGATTATAATTATGTATTACAAATTATGTATGTAATGATGAGAAACTGTAAAATTTAAGTCAATAAAGTATCTATCTATCTATCTATGTCGATAATTTCACGATAATTTCCAGCCATTGTGGTTTACCACCACTGATTACATGTAAACCTCCGAGGTGTACTCGAATGTAACCCTCATTTTTTGATGGAAATGAGCATTATTAGTAGGGGAAAACTGCCCATTTCTATTCGATTTTGTGGTTGTATGTATAAGACGCGTATTAATTGGTTTTACTGGATCACTGATGAACATTTTCGATGAGCAACCATCAATGAAAACAGCTGTACCCTTGACAAGAACTTTCTTACATGTCTTGTGACCCCACCTTTTCTGGTGATATTACATTACACTGTTGCATTATCCATACTTGAGTTGAATTTGCAGCAAATCATTAATATGTGACACTTTAACATTGATGTCTATGGGGAAAATAATTAGTGGGTTCATACCGTGTGATTCCAGAACGAGTTTTTTTGTAAGAAGTCATCCGATTGGACGAGGTTGCTACTTATTGTTACAAAATACCTCGCTCTGGAATCGTCTGGCTGGTTAAAGGTAAAATATATGTTCGATCGTGAAATTATCGAAATTCACAGCTTCCACAACTTCTAGTTTCGGCGCTTCAGTTATCCCTTCCTGTCATTGAATTGAAATTCGCTCAAGTTGGCATATTTGATTCTCTGGTACACACAAAGTACGAGAGATTGAATGACAGTTTATGTTTTTTTGGTTGTATATGACATGAGCAGGTTATGCTGCCCAGACTATCTTACGTACCGAGAAGTATCAAGTAGTATAGAACTGTTGGTGTTTTTTGGCCATTTTAGGGGTACCTTCAAGTAGATAATATATATAAAAAAAAAATTGGGGTCCAAAAATCAATTGAGTAATATTTTAATCACTCTAAGTCCATCTTTTACTATCCTAGCTCTGTGCCGGCTGCCTGTGTTTTATTGGTTGTATATATAATTTTACTTGTGACATGAGCAGGTTATGCTGCCCAGGCTAACTTACGGACCGAGAAATAACAAGTAGTATAGAAATGTTATTGTTTTGGGCCATTTTAGGAGTTCAATACCTTCAAGTGTAATATATAAAAACAAATTGGGTCCAGAAAAAAACTAATTGCTATATTAATCAATCTAAGTCCATCTTTTACTATCCTAGCTCTGTGCCGGCTGCCTGTGTGTCTATTACTATAATTAATGCCTAGAAAATTAACGAACTAACAGTTAATAATTGTCTCCGTTTAGGTAAATACAAACCAGCTGACGCCAACAGCATGAGCAAATGACCTAAATCGCGAATGACATAACATGTCATGTTACCTATTTGCTTGATAGAAGAGTAATAAAAGAGCACTATTTCATAATCCATGTTTCCTACTGACTATAAATGAATTGTGATTGATTTTACATGATAAAGTTTACAAGATCAAGCAAATTAAATTTCGTGTTAATGCGCAATTGAAAGAGAGAATGTAACGTATTTTAAGAAAACAACATAACATTAACGAAATAGTACACTGATTTACCTCCGGAAGTGCAAATCTGATAAAGTCAGAATTGTGCCTCTCTTGGAAGATAGTTACAGATACTTCAAAACGAAAGTTTATTGAATTGAAAATAATGATTTAAACAAAAAGAAAAAAAAGAAAAAAAGTAGAAAAAAAAGAAAGAAGAAGATATATATATATATAAAAGGGAAGAAAAACGCAGAAGAAACCCCCCAGCTACTTTCTGTCTAGTAAAGTAGTAGGCCTTATTTCCTACCTAACATATGTATGGAACTTAAATGTCAGTCGGGATGCAACAACACCATATCAATTCATATAATTACCAGATAAATGTTTTTCCCTTCTCAATTTTAGTTTCTCAAGATTTCAAGAGTAACAATTAGTTCAATGGACGCATCCGCAAGCTCACAAGTGACTGTCGAAACAGTTCAAGATCAAAACAACATTGATATACCAATCTGCTGTTCTCCACGCCTGCGTGATTGTCTATTAAGTATGCTGTATATACTTACTTGCGGTTGTTTGAAGCATAAACCAAAGCAACACCCGAAAGTTGAAACTGGGAGAGATGTACCAATTGGCAAGCCGTCTGAAAAAAACAAAGGCTGCTTCAGGAGGTTTTATGAGCGGTCTTCAAAAACAATTAAACGTTTTTGTAATTGTTATTCGTTAGATGAGACCCATACAGTGTGCATTGCTTGTGAAGTTAGAGATGGTCACAAACCAAACTTATTGGCGAAAAAGAACCCAGGGCAATTGGAAACAACGTGCAGATTTAGTGGACGTAACACCGGTTAACCCGTCCAAAGTTGAAGGCCCCAGAAATGTATATTCCCGTTTATTGGATTCAGACAATCACACTCAGTCGAAGTTGTACCATCTCAGCGTTTACATTTAGATGAGGAAAGGCCAGCGAAGAAGGTTCATAGTTTCAACTTACCACCCCCAGATTATCCACCAGTTCTATTAAACCCATACAGTGACAACCAAGCAAGATTTGGAAACACGCGAGGTGTTGTCCAAAACTTTACTCTGAATCATCAGTCTATTAGGTCTACAGTAGCAGTTGATCAACATAGCAATGAAGGCAAGCCGCAACATCTAGTACAGCAAGTGTCTGCATTTCCGGGAAACACAAATGAGCTGTTTGTAACACAAACCTCTTGCGGAACAGCCTCTGGTCAACCAACAGCAATTTGCGAGATCCTAGAAGCAAATTGTGAAGACGGTACTGAGCCAACTGATATAGCCATATATATGAATGGAAATCGCCTCGTACCATTTGGCAACTACGCAGCAGCATTACAGTGTCCGGGTATTAATAGGGACCATCTTACCCAGCTGGACGCATACATTGTGAAGCCACCAGACAAGTATCAGGCAGGAACAGCCACTTTCTTTAGATACATGGGTAAGCATTTAAACACATTTTACATAGTTTGGTCTAATTCGTGCACGGACTCAGTGACGGAACGCGCAGATTCATATTATTATTCTTGTTTGCCAGACCTGAAATTTAATCGAGGCAAATCCGTTTCTATGCCAGGAGGTATTCATAACTTTCACATCCGGTCAACTTCCGGTAGGTTGAAATATTCAGTAGGTGAAAATAAAGGTGTTTACTCGGACTTTATCCTCAATCTCTATATGAAAAATGAAAATATTAGACAATGATTTAAATTAAATGTATCCATATTGGTGTTTTAAAATCAGACAACACCAAAAGAAGATACATAGATGTATATAAAAAATAAAGCTTTTAATATAATTATCACTATAAACTAGTTTTATAGAAGGCTAAAGTCAGTTGAGCACCAACGATAAACACCGAGTTTACCCCCTACCAGAATGTGGAGGTCTTTTATTTTATTGATCACCGATAGGTCAAATTAGTTTGATGATGTCATGTGAAAGTTATGAATGGTGGCATCTACACTCCGTATTTGTGTGTGATTTCTTCATGCGATTTCATGCGTTTTAGTGCATGTCCCTGACGGTTTAAAGCAAGATATTTTTTTTCTGTCAATGATATTGAAATTATTTATATGTAAAGTATGTACATTTCAAAATTCTACCGTGGCAACTGCAACGGTGTGCCTCAGCGTAGCTATGGGCCTGGGCCATACTTGTTTTGTTGTGGCTTCCAGACAACATGCCTTCACAGCTGTCTGACACATTGAGCTAATCACCCATCCGGGCAGGTCAAATAACCAAACGAAAATATATTATTACAGTATGATCATCCCGTTGTCGCCTCTCTGGAAATAACTTAACTAATGTATTTATTAGCCGTTCATCAACGATCCATTTGTTGTATATTAGTTTTTTACAATACAGAAGCAAGAATGTATGGAATCTGGGTTGGCGCACTGTTTCGGACAGATGCAGTCCAAACAGGCTTGAAACGCTATACTGGGAGTGGTAATGCCTGTGAAGATATTGCGTATGCTGCAGATTACCTGTTACGGAGCAGAGGTAACTTGTTTTGCTATACATGTTTGCAACTATGCGTGTCGTTATAAACGCGACAACCTGGTTTCGTTGTATTGTCATTTGTAAAGCATTGCATAAGGGAAACCTACACGTCTCAATTACTTGGACTTATAAATGGTATTTGTCCTCATTGCATTGATTTGTTTGTTTACTAGTATAATGTAACGTTCTACAGTTATTTTAGCGTGTACATATGATAATTGGATTGATATCATTTTTTTGCAGTCGGGCTTATCTGCAAAACAATAGCATGCTCACGAGGTCACACTCAATCAAATAGTTGAACATTTCCTTATCATAAAGGTAGTTTACACATGTCATCTAAGGCTTGGCACAATATACGTCACAGTGAGATGCAATTAACATGACGCCAGTTGTCAATCATTTATCCATTTCAACTTGTCAAACCAATAAGATACCTCCGACAAACAATAGCACGTGTGCAACTAAATAATGTATAGGATAGAGGTTATGAAGAGACATCTTCACCATTAAGAAACCGCGGTACGACCAGCCGTGGTTTCAGGAGTGGTGAAAATGTCTCTGTATGGCTTAGTGTTTACCATATGTTTTATCGATAGCCTCTATATAGGTCACACATATAATATATTGTCGATATACTCGACATCCACAATAGGACGGAGATATCTTAGTATAGGATAGGGCTATGAAGAGAAATCTTCCACCATTAAGAAACCGAAAGGGAGGGATCATATCAAGTGACGGCGGTTTCTTAATGGTAAAGATTTCTCTTCAGAGCTCTATCCGATAGTGTTTACGATAGGGGTTATCGATAGGTCATCCTCTAAACCATGAAGAGCGCTGGTAGTAAACTCTTCATGAATAAATGGTGCAATTGTTTGAAATTCTGAGCCATCTGATTGGTTTAAAAGGTAGGGTAAACACTAAGAAAAGGCGTTTATCGTTTATGTTCATTAGAATAAGTTTATGGTTCATCTAGGTGTAGCTAGGGTTCATCTACATGTTTGACCCGAAATATATTGTAGGTGACAATCCAATTGTTGGTCTAAGGTAAGACAATTTACCATTTTATTTTATAGGCATACAGCTAGAAGAGTTAACAGCGGACGCGTTACTGGCCGTGTTAATGGAGTAGTACGAAGTGAGGAGACATTCTGGTGTACTTCGGACAAATCTAGCAAGTGTGACAATATAGAAACATGTCCGTTATTTTAATTAAGTATTTTTGTCATCGTAACTTTTTTTGAATAGAACTATGCATGTAAACGTGTTTGGGGAATGTGAAAAACAAAAACAAACAAAAAAATAATATATATAAAGAAATATGGTGCACTATAAATATGGTTTAAAGCTAAAATTATGTAAATAAACGAACAAAATGTATAGCCTATGACATTGATTGCATACTGTGTTTCGTGACATGATTGCATACTGCGTTTCGTGACATTGATTGCATGCTGTGTTTCGTGACATGATTGCATACTGTGTTTTGTGACATTGATTGCATACAGTGTTTCGTGCTACTAACCGATATAATAAATACTGATAAGGGAGATACTTTGGAAGCAACAAACACAAAGTTTGACTGTCGACGTGAACATGGTAGACATGAGCAAGTGGACATGGTGGGGTTTAACCGAACAAAATAATTGGATGGTCTAATTGATCAAAAACGTAAAGTGCTCCCTCACCCGGATTATTTACCTATCCATTGTGGGTCAAACGATTTAACAAGAGCAAACCTATCGGGGAAACAATTAATAGAAAATATAAAGTATTCACTGCTAAGATACCGTGGTCTATTCCATAACACAACTTTTGGAAACCTTTCTAGGCTTTTTTTTTTTTTGTATTTATATATACACTCGAGCATCTATATTGCCTTTTAACGCTGCCTTGTTGGTTAGAGAATATTTCATGGCGGGGATTTCTTTATTTACACTGTACCATTTAACTGGGATGACAATAGGGTAAGTGTGAGGTTTGGTGCACCCTAGAAACTGGTTTAAACCCAAAGTGGCCTTTTTGGTCAGTGGCCACTGACCGTTCCAAGGCGGAAGCCCTATTGTCAACCCTTTTGTGTTTGTGATGTCGTTTGCATTTTTTATTACTTTTGCCTTCTCGTTTGTCTGTTTGCGTGTTTGTTTTTGTGTTTTGTGGTTGACTGTCGTCATTGAATGCTACTTTCCCTGTCCGATTTTTATATCTTTCTTTTAATTTGGTCAACATTACTTCCACGCAGATATTGGCACTTTGTCCCATTGAATGCTGGTCCTATGTTAGGCAAGAAACGAAAAAGGGTTAACAGTGCTATTAAGAAATTATGTTAGAAATGGGGGGAAAAGTGATAGACAACGAAAGTTGCATTTCTGGTATTGTACAGGACTGATGGAACCCACTTGTCAAAATTTGGAAACCGGGTGTTTCTTAAAAACTGGAAAGGGGGAATTGAGAGTATAGTATTGAGAGTATAGTATTCGAAAATCAGTCGTGCTTCCCCATCTCCTCTTTTTAGGAGCAGATTTGTATGGTGACTTTTTTTGTGGAGGTGAACATCGGTGTATCTGGGTAGATGTTCATGTAGCAGTCCGGGGAGACTGATGTTATTTGGGGGGTGCACCTGGCCTTTTCTCCTGACCTGACATGCTACCAAGCTGCAGGGTGAACGTTACCAAGGTTAATAATAATGTATATTTTGTATTGTGGGGTTTACATCTGGGTAACGATTTTTTGTTCTCATCTTTTTTTAAATTAACGATAGGATTAGTGGCCTTATATGGTTTGATCTGTTACAGGCTGTTAGAGGCTGACACAAAATTTAGTAATGAATGGCAAAGTTCAAGGTCACAGTCAAAGGTCAATTTTGAGCTTTTTTTGAAGTAATACAGGTGGTTCCCAATGGTTGTCCACAGTAGTATGGTAAGTATCGGGACTGGACACTATGTCAACATGGGTCGCTCGTTTGCCAGTACGTCTCCGGCAATCGGTTGTCTCCCCGGGCCTCAACAAAAAATTGTAATTTCTAATAGATATACTCTGTAGCCAAGCTATATGCCACTATTGATTGTTACATAGTATTATAATTTACCATATGCTAATGGTACATGATGTGGATGGTGTACATATAAAATAAAAATGTTATTTGAAAGAAATTAGTTCTTCTTGCCCGGTTTCACATTCTTCGATGGAGAATGAACATATATGTCCACTCTTTCGTTCGTCACGCACACACCAATTTGTATATTATGTAATACAACTTTTGTTTGGCAGTATGACATAGTACAATGTAGAGTTTTCATATAAAAGATTTCAATATGCTAAAATATGTAGTATCAAATATGCACTGTTTATCAATTATATTTACTTAAATGGCTTCCCGCTACTATTGACTAGTTAGGTCATTAAATAACATGATTTATTACAAGCAGTCGTATTGAACCATTGAAAGGTCATTTCGTTTAAAACTGGCTTTTTACAACGTGATATGTGTACGCAATAGAAGAAAATGGATACGAACAAACAATAGAAGAAAATGGATACGAACAACGAAAGTAAGATACTTATGATGTTCTCCATCGTCGGAACCCACGTTTGATTGATTACGTTATCACTCGAATATCACTCCATTCGAATGATAACATAATCAATCAAAAGTGGGTTCCGACGATTGGAGTGATAACGTAATCAGACGTGGGTTGCGACGATTGATGTTCTCATGAAAGTTCATTTATTTCAGATATCATTAAATACATTTTATTAAATGTACTTCTTTGTTCATGTAATGTCAACAGTCACTAGTTTCCAAATAATATTGACTGGCTAAAAATAGATGTTTAAAAGGTTCTGACGTCATCAGCCAATTAATGTTGACTGTCTTAAAACAGAACAGGCTCGAGTTTAGTGAGTGAAACGGTACATGCGCAGTGAAGCAGTCTAGCTCGAGTTAAATGTGTCTGGGGGCCATTTTATGAAACATCTGACGATAATTTTGATCGTACATCAAATTATTAAATGTATTGCTATATGTTACGTTTAACAGATAAAACGTGTTTTTGTAAACTATATAATACATGTTGTTTATGCAATATTTCCACCCTTCAATGCTTGCTTCAAAAACTTTTAAGGAAAATGGCTGAAGGTAATTTATTTTGACTTACGATCAAAATTATCGTAGGTTGTTTCATAAAACAAGGCCCTGATCTTTATAATTTTGATAAAATAAATTAAACTGCAATATAGTTGAGTTGAACTGAGTTTTACGGCGCACCAACACAAAAAGGTTATAAAAAGGCGCCAATAGTATTGAACATTCCAGGCCCACCCTCCATTTACAGCGATATGGAAATATAGAACCTTCTCAGCTGCAGAACTGCATAGTTTCTCAACTGCAGAACTGCAGAGTTGCTGCACTTGTTTGTGTAATCATTGTTTTCTGCCACTATTCTAGTTGCACCTGGAACAATACAGGGATGATGAGGAAAACCCTTAATGAACGTGATCCACATGTCAAATGAACAGTCATTCGAGGGTGAGGGTTGGGCTGACCTGGATAAACAGTGATCCTATTCTTGCCCGGGAAACGCACGGGCTATAGAAATATAGAAAGCCACGGTCGACATTCATTTTCTCCGTTCGTCTCGGTCGACATTATTTTAGTCAGGTTGACAATTCCAATATCACCCTTACATGAATGTCATAATAATAATGAATGCAGGTTGCATATAAAACTAAAAAAGTATATCCAGGCACTTTTTAGTTCTATATGTTTGTCTTGTTAACCTTATAATGAAAATGCCAATAAAGATAAATTTGTCCATTTTGAATGCTTTGGTGTATCTGTCTTTTATCAACATTAACCTTATAAACAATTGACTGGTTTTCTCTTTGGCTGTAGCTGCTGTGGTTGTTTAGTACAAGACTGTGGACATCCTAAGGTGTGTCTTATTATGTAATTTTAGATATCTTTACAACAACATGTAGGTTCATTTCTCTTGATGTTGACGTTATTGTTAGAGATTTTCTTTTGATGTGATGTACTTTTATTCATGATGTCTTGTCAACTTGGGTGCTGAAAGCATAATAATAGCGAGGTTGTGTACGCAAAAATATAATTAAGCTACCAGTAGGCCGTATTGCCTAGGCTACAGACTGTTCCAAGTCGGTAATTCCGTCTTAGTTACTTTTTTCGTTGTGTATTGTCCTGTTAAATAAATACTTAAAGCTGTACAGTCCCTATTTTAACTGGTAATAACTCATGAATATGAATGAGTCACGTGTGAAGTAGTTTCAAATCGACGAACACCCCAAAAGTCGGTATATAAGGAAAAATCGATACGTAAAATTTCACATTTTTATTTAGCCTCCGTACAGGTAACATAGATAAATATACGGCTCCAGAATATATGTGATAAAAAAAATAGTTGCCTGGAACGGGATTTGAACCACAGCCTTGCACTTGTAAGATTTGAAAGATGTACGCTGAACCTCTAGACCACTGCTATTTATTGGTATTTTGTAGCATTTTTAACACTAAATAGGCATTACGTAATAACAAGAGCGCGCACACAAACTCATCAAGCGCTAAATAACAAGTCGAGATATGGTTGATTTGAGGCGAAGTATTAGTTTCATATTGATAAGATACAGTATTACACCAGGCAATGTTAATTTGCGACTATATGGACTGCATATTTATTGATCCATCTTTAGCTGCGTTCACATATGTTAAGTTATTTTGCCTCATGATATATGGTAGTTAGAATACTATTTTCTCAAGTAGCGTTGTAGTTCAGTGGATAGAGCACAGGACTTGAAATCAGAAGGTCGTGTGTTCGAGCCCCGAAAGAAGCTAACTTTTTTTTCTGTAAAAATTACTGTTACCTGTGTATAGGTACGATGTGCAATGGTCGATGTATATACAGTAAATGATTTCCTGCTCTATATTTGCTCGCTTAAATACCCGATTTCGACATGAGCTGGTGAACATGAAGTTACAAATAAAGACACGCCTACAAAAAAGAAATCGATTGATATAGGGACTCTGTAGCTTTAAGTTACTCATTTGATTTGATTTAGGCTGGCGTGGCGCAGTCGGTAGCGCAGCGGATTTGTAACCGGAGGCCCCGGGTTCAATCCTCCGTGGTGCCACTGAGTTCCGTCGGTGTGTTCTTGGGCAAGAAACTTTTCCTTAGCCTCGTCCGTCGGATGGGGACGTAACCCGGGCGGTCCCGTGTATCGGTCTATAAACCGAGCACGCTAAAGAACCATTCGATAATAAGAGTAGGGCAGGTTCCCGGATTCCTATGTATCCTTCCCCTCTCTCTGGGGCAGCTCTAAATAACCTGTACTGTTGATGAGCCGTTAAACAACATTCAATTCAATTGATTTAGGCACCTACGATGTCATTGTGTGTGGGTGCTTTGTGTGTTGTGTTTCTATAGAAAATGTGTCTCATTTGTGTAGTTGTTTCATGATGTCTGCATAATTTATATTCTTAATTTATGACTTGACAAAGTTATTAAATATAAACAGTGTAAATAGAATATATTCCTATTGTTTTTTTACATACACAAACATATAGAACAGAGCGCATCATCGTTAAGTGAACTTTAAAAAAGATGGAGACTTTATTGCGTTCAATATTTTTAAAAAATCATAAGATCAAATGCCCACGGATATGTTTTTGGAAACCGACAGTGAGCATCATGGCTCTTGTGGTGTTACGTTAGGTAAGAATATAAAACCATAAGTTTAAAGCAGAGATCTAAGAAGTGTTCGGAGCAGAGACCTAAGACAACTCTTACTAGTTTTGTTCGAAGCAATCGTAACAGAGGGCTGATTTAAATATAATTGTTATGTGTTTAAAGTGACAAATAGGCCTAACCATTCGCATGCGTGTAGTAATGTGTCTATTCAAATTCGTATCATTTGTATTTACTAGTATACAGGTAATCGTTTAACCCTTTACAGCAATCCAGAGACATTTTAAAGTGAATTATGTTTTCAAAAATGTCATCTCTCCATGCTGTTAAACTCAAAGCGATTTATTTATGTCAGTAAGTTACTTGTAAAAATAAATAAATTAACATCTTAAACAGGTACGCAACCGTTGTATGACGAAAACATTAACATCTGGAAGTTTTTCTCGCGTTTTTGTTTTTAAAGAAAATGCATTTGTTTTAATTTTTAGCTCGACTAATCAGAGATCAGCAGAGCTTATGCCGTGGTGCGGCGTCCGTCGTCCGTCTGTCCGTAAACTTTAATTTGTAGTGACTACTTCTCTGAAACTACTGGATGGATGGATATTCATGAAACTTTACAGAAATGTTGCCCATGAAGTGTAGTTGATCCTAGCAAAAATTCATGTTGATGTGAAATCCAAGATGGCCACCACATTTAAAAATAGATTTTTAAAAAATAAGTTTGTAGCGACTACTTCTTGAAAACTATAAGCGATATTTATATGGGACTTTTTCTAAAATGATCAGCATGAAAGATGTTGATCCTAGTCGAACATTATTTTGATTCGACGTTAAACATGGCTGCCAGTGGCCATCTTTGTTTACATAGAGTTATATAGTAAAAACTTGTAGCGACTACTCCTCTGAAACGACTTGACGGATGTTCATGAAGCTTCACAGGAATGTTGCTCTTGATGTCTAGTTGATCCTAGAAAAATTTCAGGCTGGCCGGATTTCAAGATGGCCACCACGGCTAAAAATAGATTTAAAATAAATAAATTTGTGGGGACTAATTCTTGAAAACTAAGTGATATTGATATGGGACGTTTTCTAAAATGATCAGCATGACATGATGTTGATCCTTGTCGAAATTTATTTCGATGCGACTTTAAACATGGCTGCCAGTGGCCATCTTTGTTTACCTAGTTATATAGTAAAAGCTTCAACTTTGTTTAGCAGGCCATCTTTGTTTACATATTTATATAGTAAAAATTTGTAGCGACTACTCCTCTGAAACGACTTGACGAATTTTTATGAAACTTCACTGGAATGTTGCTCTTGATGTCTAATTGATTTCCAGATTTTTTTAGGTCGGCCGGAAATTCAAGATTCAAATTTAAGATAGCCGCCATGGCTAAAAACAGATTTTTAAAAATAAGTTTGTAGCGACTACTTCTTGAAAACTTTAAGTGATATTGATATAGGACTTTTTCTAAAATGATCAGCATGACATGATGTTGATCCTTGACAAAAATTATTTTGATTCGACATTAAACATGGCTGCCAGTGGCCATCTTTGTTTACCTAGTTATATAGTAAAAGGTTCAACTTGTAGCGACTACTCCTCTGAAACTACTCGACAGATTTTTATGAAATTTCACAAGAATGCTGATCTAGCTATCAAAATCTATCAGTAGAGCTTCAAGGTCATTGACCTCTTGTTTGATTTAATTACTAGGATACATTTTTCTCCGAACATTTGTTACGATGTTTTGTTATGTTTTAACAAAAACTCCGAAATACTGGCAGAAATGTTAAGACCATTTTAGTTTGGAATAAGGAAACTTCAGACACTGTTTAGGATGTTTGATTGTTATAAATTACCCATATTGTCGTGTGCCCCTTTAAGATAGTTGACGAGTTGTATGTGTCAATAGTTGTTTGTCTTACTGTATTAAAACTGTATGTACAAAATATGTATGTTATTTTTTATACGCCCGTGTTAACATCTGTATGCTCCTATGAATGCTCATATGGTGCTACTTATTACGTTTTTCACCAGCCTCGGTAGCTCATCCGTAAGAATCGACACTTTCTCGGGGTGTTCTGCCTCTATCACAATTTCTTTTTTGGACAATTTGAATTGAATTGAATTGGGTTTTAAGGCACACATGAAAGGTTATATGGCACCTAACAGGAATGAACATGCCAGGATCATCCTCCATGTACATCGAGATAAAAAATATGGAGAACTGAATTGAATTGAATGTTGTTTAACGGCTCATCAACACAGTATAGGTTATTTAGAGCAGCCCCAGAGAGAGGGGAAGGATACATAGGAATCCGGGAACCTGCCCTACTCTTATTATCGAATAGATACCTATGGTTCTTTAACGTGCTCAGAGGATAGACCGATACACGGGACCGCCCAGTTTACGTCCCCATCCGACGGACGAGGCTAAGGCTAAGTGTCTTGCCCAAGAACACACCGACGGAACTCAGTGGCACCACGGAGGATTGAACCCGGGGCCTCCGGTTACAAATCCGCCGCGCTACCGACTGCGCCACGCCAGCCCTCCTAGAACGTTCTCACCCTGAACTGCAGAGTTGCTGCAAATACTATTGTAGACACTCCATTTATGCTGGAGCCACGTTATAGTTTTTCTGCCACTGCTCTAGTGATATGAGCGAGATGGCACCTGAAACAATGCAGGGGTCATGATGAAGACCTTTAATGAGCATGAACAAAAAATGATGATAAAATGAACATGAATTTGGGAATCCCTTACATTTCATTAATCAATGGCGATAACTCCATACCGTATGAATCCTTAATATTAAGCTCATTAACAAACTCATCCGAGATCTCAATAAAACATTCAAAATATCGATGGCTTGGTGGAAAACAATTGTATCTTGTTCTTTATTTATATGTAGTTACAATAGTTTACCATAAAGCCCTCGAAATGAAATCGGTTGAAATAGTCCGCGCGCAGATAACTACGGACAGCAAACCATTGCATAAGCTTGTCTGGTCCTTGCCGCTGCATGTAATCCAACCTAAATCTACCGGTAAGTCACATCTGATGGAGTCTGCAGCAAGCTGTAGCCTGACAATTAAGAAAGCAAGAAAACTGATGAACTATAATAGGCGACAGTCGTGACAGTCAATTCATAGTGTGTTTCAGGTGCATATTCAATGTACATATGCATTAAACTAGGCATATACAAGAACCAAACTAATGATTGTTAATAAAATAGTTCGGTCTGGAAAACTCGACTTCTTAGCTAGTTTTGGTGCATAAAACATTAATATTAATTCATAAAGATGGTTTAAGGCTATAATAAATTCTTGTTTCGTGACTAGAACTATTTAAACTGAGAAATAAGCAAGCAACACAAACTATGGTTCTAAAAAAAGTAAAGTACATGGACTTTTTTTTTATCGTTTATTTATTTTAAAAATGTACAAGACTTTCTGTACATGTGACTCATCACAATATTAATACTGGTATAATCTTATGAGAACTTCCTAGGGTGAGAGCGGGGAGGACCCTTATAATAATAACTATCATTCCCGAGATCCCCAAAAGTATGTTTTTCTGTAGTTCACTATTTCATAGATCTCTGAAATAGGGCATTGAATCCCAGATTCCTTAAAATAACTGGCCACGTTCTCCAGATCCCCAAAAACTCTGGGAGGGCCACTTTTATGTTCAGTTCACTATGTATGTACAGCACGTTTTGAAAACAAAAGCAGACAGTAATATAACTGTCATCTAGACCATAAGAACAGATGCAAACCACGTTGATGTAATAAATAAAACTGATGCTACGCTTATAACATTGCAAAAATATATACAAAACACATTATGAATATCTACATAAAATTTTATTTTAAATGTGTATTTTAATGTTGCCAGTCAGGTTTATAGTACAAGAGGCTGACGAATCGTGATTTACCTAGCTATACCACTAATAGACAATTGATGCTCATTGGAATTAGGGATAGTTTATATTACATGAGGCCGACGAATCATGATTTACCTGGCTATACCACTAATAGACAATTGATGCTCATTGGAATTAGGGATAGTTTACAGTACAAGAGGCCGACGAATCATGATTTACCTGGCTATACCACTAATAGACAATTGATGCTCATTGGAATTTGGGATAGTTTATAGTACAAGAGGCTGACGAATCATGATTTACCTAGCTATACCACTAATAGACAATTGATGCTCATTGGAATTTGGGATAGTTTATAGTACAAGAGGCTGACGAATCATGATTTACCTGGCTATACCACTAATAGACAATTGATGCTCATTGGAATTTGGGATAGTTTATAGTACAAGAGGCTGACGAATCATGATTTACCTAGCTATACCACTAATAGACAATTGATGCTCATTGGAATTTGGGATAGTTTATAGTACAAGAGGCTGACGAATCATGATTTACCTGGCTATACCACTAATAGACAATTGATGCTCATTGGAATTAGGGATCCCCCTACTCTATAAAACAGATTCCTCTGGCTCCGTAATGGACAAGTTGAGTTGAGTTTATGGTGCATCAACACAACAAGGGTGTATGGTGCCAACAGGAATAATGGACATTCCAGGCCCACTCTCCATTTAAACTGAGATAAAACCATGCAGAACAGGCCTAGAACCGTCTCACCAGCAGAACTGCAGAGTTTCTGCAAATTCTGTTGTAAGCACTCCACTTTTGGCTGGAGCCACAACCACTGTTTTCTGCCACCGTTCAAGTAGCATCATAATAATGATGCATGCAGGGTTAATGATGGAGACCTTTAATGAATATGACAAAAATGACAGTAAGAATTGGCCTAGAACCTTCTAACCTGCAGAGTTGCTGCAAATTCTATAGAAGACAACTCATTTACCAGACTGGTCTCGTGTATCATTACATAATGAGATCTGGATTTATTTGATGTGTTGGTACATGTTGACCTGGTATTTGATTCAGGCATGTGATCTGGACTTAAATGTTACATGGTTACACAGGTGAAAGGGATACATGGCAACTTTGAGTTTTATATAAGGCATTAAAATTAGCACTTCGATTTATTAATCCTGTATCATCTTAACTTTAAAACTGCTTGCATATAATTAAATAATAATTGAGATTTCAGCGGTCTTCGCTATTCTACGAAATTTTTAAATATATTATTGGTGCAATATTAGTTAATATGTTCAAACAATTTGCTTTGAACAATTCTAATACTTATTATTAATGATTGCAAAGATGCAAGTTATATAGAAAAAACTTATGGGACACCACAAGTTTTAAACAAATCAATATTGCCATGTGTCCCTTGAACTTGTCATTATCAGAAAGTGTTTTTAATACCAAACTGTTGGTTTGTCCATCTTGATATTTTTCAGGAAAGAATAATGTGTATACTTTTATGAAGCACTTAAAACCAATAAGAGTCCTGTAATATCTATAAAATATTTTATAAACTTATTCAAACACAAATATTACAAAGTTACTAGGACAACAGCATTTAAAAAAAATAAAATATTATTAATATTTTTTTAAATATAAAACAAAACTCAGGAGAGGTAGACAAAAGTGGATTAATATTCTTTAAGGTTTCGGTCAACAAAGACCTTTATCAGGGATTAATATTATACAACTATCTAATTCCTTAAAAGTCAACAGTTAGAACTATTTATAAGAGGGAATGACTACTGACCCGAGAAGCCGAGTGCAATAGTATCCTTCAAGGGTCAGTAGTCACTCCCGAGGATAAATAGTCCTAATCCATTGACTCCTAAGGCATTAAATAGTTGTTTTATTATATATCATAAAATATAACAGTTTTGATTTTTTAAGTACTAATAAAATTCAATTTGGAGTGTGAGCCGTGTAAACAATGTATCCGATTCGTCACGTGGCGCTTTGCTGTTTTTTTTAAAAAAAGCCCGTCAATGACAAAGATGTACTATTGCACGCTTAATTTACTATTGCACGGTCACATATATTCCCAATGAGAATGGTCAAAACTATTTAATCACACGCGACTGCTTCTAGACCAATGAAAAACGCTTATATTTTATGATATATAATAATACACAATATGATGGTAAGTTACTAAAAATAGATTTGAGGTTGCAGATCACATATTTAAGTTTATGCTAAAAATAGACAAAAAAATACTTGATAAAATAAAGGTTTGACGACTTCCTTTACATAAAGTTTGCAAGCATTTATTGATATACAAATGCATTTAATATGAAATATATAGGCAAGAATGATTTGAAAAATATTATGTTAATACATTTAAAATGTCTGTATACATGTACCGTTCACCTCATGGTATTCTGTGGAACCAGATGATGCTGAAGGTGAAAGTGTTTGTGCGAGACCTCATGGTATTTTACTGCACCTCGCACAAAACCCTAGGAATTTATTGGATTAGAGCGGTCACATGGTGACCCTCTATTATTCTATAGTGGGTCAGTAGATTTCAGAGGGTCACTAAACCAATATGGACTACAATTTTGATTCAAAGTTTAAATCATTTGCAAATAGTTCTTTAAATCGTTAGTAACAAACATAATAAGTAAATTTAATAATGTTTCTAAACTGTACCGGTCGTGACGTCAACGTCATGACGTCAAATTGCGCGAACGTCTCAATGACGTTGACGCTCCATTATAATGGGTTAAATATCGACGTTTGCCTTAAAAAAGGTGCTCGATGCAATAAATCAGTTATTGGGTTTGTTACTGACCCCCTACAGAAATATGTGGGGTCAGTCAGATGTATAGGGGGACTCGGCTATCGCCTCGCCCCCCTATAAATCTTACTGACCCCACATATTTCTGTAGGGGGTCAGTAACAAACCCAATAACTAATAATGTGGAACCTGATGATGCTGAAGGTGATGATGTTGGTGTGAGACCTCATGGTATTCCGTGGAACCTGATGATGCTGAAGGTGATGGTGTTGGTGGGAGACCTCATGGTATTCTGTGGAACCCGACGATGCTGAATGTGAGGGTGTTGGTGGGAGACCTCATGGTATTCTGCGGAACCCGACGATGCTGAAGGTGATGGTGTTGGTGTGAGACCTCATGGTATTCCGTGGAACCTGATGATGCTGAAGGTGATGGTGGGAGACCTCATGGTATTCTGTGGAACCCGACGATGCTGAATGTGATGGTGTTGGTGTGAGACCTCATGGTATTCTGCAAAACCTGATGATGCTGAAGGTGATGGTGTGGTGCGAGACCTCATGGTATTTTGTGGAACCAGATGATGCTGAATGTGAGGGTGTTGGTGTAAGACCTCATAGTATTCTGTGAAACCTGATGATGCTGAAGGTGATGGTGTGAGATATATGTCCTGCATCAGTTCTTCTGTTGTGTCTGTTTGTAACTATGGGTTTCCAAATGTTCTTTTTTTTGCCTGTGATACGACTCAAAATCCACTTTAGTAGTTCAAATATGTCTGAATACAACTCAGTTTTAAGTACATTAATTCAGTAAAACAAAGAACAAACTATACATTATAATTTCTCTGCTTTTTAAATATTTACATACAGATTTAAATTAAAATTTGTATAGGTAAATAAATGTACAAATAACAGCAGCTCATGGGTAAACAAGATAACATTATAATATACAGTTAAATGGGCACATGTCAACCGTTGATGTATATCATGTCCATTCGCAACACTTAACTTTTCAGGTCCTGAACTGCAATTCACCAACCATTCTTCAAACTATTCGTAGACTTGAGCTCAAATACTCAAATTTCGTTCACAAATATTCCCATGACCCTCAAAGATAAATGAATTGAATTGGGGTTTTAAGGCGCACCAAAACATTAAAAGGTTATATGGTGCCTAAAAGGCATGAACATGCCAGGCTCATCTTCCATGTACATCGAGATAAAATATGGAAAATGGGCCTAGAACCTTCTCAGCCTGAACTGCAGAGTTGATGCAAATTCTATCGTAGAAACTCCATTTACGCTGGAGCCACGTTATTGTTTTTCTACCACTGATCTTAGTGATGTGAGCGAGATGGCACCTGAAACAATGCAGGGGTCATGATGAAGACCTTTAATGAGCATGAACAAATAATGACAAAATGAATATGAATGGGGGGGTCCTACCCCTCTGCATGTGACGGTGTGTTTGCAGTGGTTGTATTCTACCCCGCCAACCACACGGGGACTCAAAGATAAACAATCGTATGAAGTTGCTATTTATTAGTAGTTATCATATTTCTACATCATGTACATAGCAGCTTGTTATGAACGTTTATACTTTAAACCGATAGAAATATTTGAGGGTTGAAATTTGCATACTTGGGCTTAATTCTAAGAATATTCTCAAGAATGGTTGGTGAATTCCAGGCCTGGTTTAATCTCATTAACAGCAGTCAATATAAAAGACATTTTGTCAATGCAGAATATCCGAATACAACGGGCTGCTTTACCGTTAATACCCGTACTTAAAAGGTTGTCAAACCGGATATTTGGCACATAACAAAGATATATATACTCTGTAAAAGAAGTTTTGGACCATGGCAGTGTTCGAACCCGTACAATGATCGCTGAACCATGACATTCGACCATAACCCTTATTATCTCAGTTGATAATTCACAATAGATCAACAATCAACAATAATTATCGTTTACAATGAAAGTTTGCAAACAAATAATAATCTTTTTATTGGTTACTCGAATGTGTCCTTAACTGTTACATTGTATGGACTTTGCAACATTGTTTACAGACCCTTTGTGTGTTCGCGATATTTTTTTAAAATCAAATCTTGTTTGGAATTTAATGTTTCTGGTACCAAATTAACTGGCTAGGGTAGACCTTGGTTACTAAAAAAAGATACTTAAATTTTGTCCACTAGTTTTATTTTTATATGACTTTATATACCCTGGTCCAAAACTTTTTATACCGAGTATATGTTAGGATGCCATGGAAGCAAATCCATGGACACAACTTTGTTCTGGATTACTCTACTGATACATGATATACAGATAGGTAAAAAAACATAATCATATACTGTTATTTACAATAAGAATAAAATAAATATTTACATCAAGAATAAAATAAATATTTACATCAATAAATTCAACCATTTTTACATAACAAACGTAACAATACTAGACAACAACAGTAACGTTTTAATAACAACATTCAATACTTGTGATTCATAAAATTTCATAAAATTTACCAAATATATACATACAAACAACAATAAAATAGGTAATCAAAATAAAACATCAAACGAACATCTGGTATTCGCAACCAGAATTTTGTTACTGTCATGTCACTCGCCCACTGCAGTTTTTTTATGTTGTTTGGTTCATAATATATGTGGACTTTAAAGAAAGAACACCATCATTTTTGATGGCGAATTTCGCTTTTAAAGTTGGGACTTTGAATTCAAAAAATTTCCCACACCTTCATTTGAATAATTTTTTCCGCCCACACATTTATTTTATAACTCGCCAACAAAAAACAGACTTGGCGCCTAACAGGGGCGCCTAACAGGGGCGGGACTTAAAAATAAACGTTGCTTAAATGAAAGTTTGTAAACATTTTAATAATTAAAACCAAAGGAGCTTACAGTTTGCTGACATTTAAGTGCATTTGTTTAAAAACAAAATGCCATTCTATTAAAAAAAGAAATGAAAAAAAATCAAAAAAAAAAAATCAGCTCCAAAAAGTAGGTCAAGGTCATAGGTAAAATCCATGCATTCAAAAAAGATGCACTACCCAAGACACAACTGTCAAAATAGAATGTTTTGTCTTGGCAAAGATTAAGCTATGAACTAGGTTTAAAGTATCTAGTGCATAATTATAGTCCATGAGAAAGTGATGTAAATGTAACAATTAAAGTTATCTGCCCTTTGCTTGGAGGGTGAAGGTCACATCCACATTTGCTTTTTGACACCTTGTGATGTACTACCCAAGAAACAACTATAAGCAAAGTTTGAATGGTCAAATGCATAAAGTTTGTGAGAAAGTGACCTAAACGCAAAAGTTGAAGGTAATTTTTTTTTAAGTTATCTGCCCTTGCTTGTAGGGTCAGGGTCACTTCCACATTTGCCTCGTCACGTTGCGATGTACCACTCAAGATAAAACTATAAGCAAAGTTTGAAAGGTGTAGTGCAAACAGTTTGTGAGAAAATGACCTAAACGTAGAACTTGAATGTTGACGTCTTTGTCTTCGCCACCGCCGCCGCAGTTTGAAAGGACTAGTGCATACAGTTTGTGAGAAAATGACCGCCGCCGCCAAGCAACACCTATGTCTCTTTTTTTCTTCAAAAAGGCGTGACAAAAGTGGGTCTAGAACCTATTCACCTGAAAAAACGCAGAGTTCGTGCAAATTCTACTGTAGATACGCGAAATATGCTGGGTTTCTTTTACCATTTAAGCGGCACCCTGCAACTACAGTGGGGCCATGACAATGACCCAAATTTAATGAAAATGAAAAAAAGAAGACACAAATGATGTTTATAACAACCCTTCAACAGATTAGGTCATATTGGATTGAAATGGTGAATAGTGATGCGCAAAAAATGACAATAATGGAGATGATGACTACTGGAAATTAAAATCATGGTCTCGATCCACATTCAATTTAAACCAAAGGTATTCAGTTTCCAATGCCTAATTTGGGCGAGTTCTACAACCTACTGGAATGGCAGTTGGATATGTCATGAATTTGCGGGTAAAAACATCATATTTAGAGAGGACATCAGGATTTTTTGTAGACACAAAATGCCACGAGGTCTCCCACCAACACCATCACGATTTGACAGCATCATGTGACTGCTCCGTGTGACAGCTATTTATAACTTGGTAATTTCTCTGTTTGTTTCTTTGTTTGTTTGTTTGAATGGTGTTTTACCTCATTTTCAACACATGTAAGGTTATATATGACGGTCAATTTTTTCTTTCTTTTTCAATGGATTGAAAATGCAATTGATAATTATTAATTATAATTATTGCACTGTATTATAGGAAACTGTTAATGCTCCATCTATCTCTTTGAACCATGTCATGTTTTAAAATCATCTCATAGCTTTTTTTATTTTAAAAAAGATGTAGTCCCAAAGCCTGATGCATCCCTCTTTAAAACAAAGTCTATCATATGGAACAAAACAGCAGATATAGAATTTTGTAAATGATATATATTCCAACTAAATATACCCCACCTTCCCTACCTCAATTATCAGAACATATTTCAGAAATTGCTTTTTTGTCATGTTTGCCTCACAAAGCATATAATTAACGCATAACATCTAATATTGCAATAGAAATGAAACAATGACGAACACGTGGTGAATTGTTAAAAATTAAACATACCGTAGCTGATATATTAAATGAACAAATACTTTACAAGTGATGGCCGACTATTGAATCTCATTCATGTGAAAAACATTTAAGTTTGGAAAACTATGTGGAGTTTTATTGATATTTGAAGTTCCTACAACAGAGTATTAAAAATGTGTATTCCCAGTATAAAATATATCGACTTATGTATGTACTTTTATTTTATGATAAGCAATGAAATACTGTATTTTAAATCCACTGTTTACTTAATTACTTTCTTTCTATCACGTTAACGGTTTCACAAAACGTGACGTCATGTAACGTTTCGTTACGTCATCGTGAACAGGGCGCTTAGCCTGGTGTGTAAAAAGAAAATTTGTTGTTTTGTCGTGAATAACATATTTTTTTTCATCTCGAAGTTTTATATTTTCACTCATGCTTCGCATTCGTGAAAATATAAAGTTTTCTCACTTCTCGATGAAATAAATGTTATTTACTCCAAAACAAAAATATCCTCTATATATTATGTACGTACTATTATGTACGTACGTACATTCGTACTATGTACTAGGTACGTACATATGGGGTTTAACGTCGTTAATAACCTAACGACGGTGTCTACTTGTAGCAGTGAGCTCAATGCTCAACTTTATATTGCTGCCACACTGGAATACCACGCCGTCGACACATGATACGATACCTCACCCAGTGATATTATACTGGCACCGGTTCAACCAGTCCTAGCTCTACCATTTATATGCTGTACCAATTTTATGCAGTCTTTGGTGCGAACTGGCATGGGATTGAACTGGGAAATTTTGCGGCGTTTTACCTTAATTTGGGAAATTTTCACTATCAAACAAAAGAAATATTGTATGCTTAAATACACTGCAAACACATTACCATGTATACATTCTCTTGTAGTATTTCATTACCCTCACCTAAAACAACATAGTTCCCCACTTCTTCTCTTTAAATAAAGTTTCACTTAATTTTTTTTTATTTTATTTGATTGGGATTTTTTTCACTCCAGTTGGGCAAAAAACATACTTTCTTCCATTGGGAATGGTACCGTTTTTCGGTACCACTTATATATGGAAAAAACCCACTGGATCCCACAACCTCCCACCTGCAAGCCGCATGCTCTACCACTATGCCACCACTGTTGTTGAGTGTATACCTAATATAAAGGTATTGTATTGTTACAAACCTATTAATGCAAATTAGAAAAGTGGGCTAGGAATTTAAGAATGATTCAAGATAAAATTTGAATAAACAATAAATTTTAAAATGCAATCATAAACTATCAGGATGCTAATATCTTCGTAATAAAATCAGAACTGAATTTGTATTATTATATTTACTTTTTGAGCCCAAAAATACATAAAAATGTGTGCAAAAATAAGACTATTACACCAAGCACTATTGATGACATTTAAACATGGGTACAAATTAAAGACACATAAAACCATAATTCTAATGCAACTAGAATGTACCAGTTTGGTCCATATTGGCCAACGCCTCGAATTGGGAGCACAAAATAATCTATCTACAGTTCAACTGTTGAAATTGCATGAAGTTAAAAAAATGCCAAAAAAAAATAATGCCAAAAAAATTCAAATGGATGGCACTACATTTCTAGCATTTAAATGGAATTATATCAAAATTAAGATAACCTTTGAGCGTTTCCATCTTCGATTGTAACGGACTGGTTTTACAATCTGAAAATTATGCCAATCTCCTACCGCAGCTATAAAAAGCTATTTCAGACAGCAAGACCACTCTCACACCCTCCCAGAAAGAAACACTCAGAAAGTTTATCTAACAGTCAAAATATGTTTATTTTCAACATGAACAGAGATCCTGAGGACATGTGTCAAGTATTGGCGTACAATATTACGGTCAAACTTGCATTAAATCGCCACATGTCGCCCGGCATTAACTGAATCAACTAATTGAAATTCGTCTTCCGGTAAAAAGTTATACACAATTTTTCGTCAATGTTTTCATACACATTGGCCAGGCACACTATCTGTATTATGCATAGCTGCAGTGCTCAGGTATTTAACTATTTATTTGGCATAATTTGAATGGTTTAATTCCATTCAATTGCAAGGATTGCATTTTTCCCTAAGCTATAAGGATTCAGCTTCCAAACACTTCATCAATTGGTTCATGTTACATTTTAATATAAAGCATATTGTGCCTTTAAAAGTGACATAAGCCTTGCTAGTATTATACCCAGATGGGGCATGTACGTTTGCCCCCGCATTGCTCTACTCCCACATTATAAAAATCAGTAATGATTTAAAACAGGGTAATTTTTTAGAAATCACAGACTTTTTCACCAAAGCATCAGCTATCAAAATATATAACTTTCTCATGACAGTTACTGACTTTGTAAGCGGACGCAAAACTTGCAATTAAAACACATTTTTGGTATATTTTCAGCTACTAGCTGCCAAGGAATGACCTTTGTCTGAACTTTTGTTGTATAGTCAGGTTGTGTCGATTCTGATCATTCGTAGTTTATAGTTATCAGCCAGCACACACGCAGCCTCGTTGTTGCCACCGCAGTAATGTGACGAGGAAAATACTGTCAATAGTTTACCTTGCTGTTGAACCTAGAGGAGATAATCAAATGGAAATATTGTCAATGTGAACCTAGGGGAGATAATCAAATGGAAATACTGTCAATGTGAACCTAGGGGAGATAATCAAATGGAAATACTGTCCATGTGAACCTTGGGGAGATAATCAAATTGAAATACTGTCAATGTGAACCTAGGGGAGATAATCAAATGGAAATACTGTCCATGTGAACCTAGGGGAGATAATCAAATGGAAATACAGTCAATGTGAACCTAGGGGAGATAATCAAATGGAAATACTGTCAATGTAAACCTAGGGGAGATAATCAAATATAAATACTGTCAATGTGAACCTGGAGAAGATAATCAAATGGAAATACTGTCAATGTGAACCTAGGGGAGATAATCAAATGGAAATACTGTCAATGTGAACCTAGGGGAGATAATCAAATAGAAATACCGTCGATGTGAACCTAGGGGAGATAATCAAATGGAAATACTGTCAATGTAAACCTAGGGGAGATAATCAAATAGAAATACTGTCAATGTGAACCTAGGATGATAATTAAATAGAAATGCTGCTTGGGGAGATAATCAAATGGTTCGTTTGTATGGTGTTTTACGTCATTTTCAACACCGTTATATATGACGGTCGATTTTTTATGGTGGAGGCAGACCACCCACTTTTTCTGGGTAGAACCAGTACTGTACACCTCCTGCCATCCGTAAGAATCAACACTTCCTCACTTACAAGTCAAGCTCCCAGTGGGATTCGAACCCGCAACGGTGAGAGGCGAAGGTTTATAATGCAACGTCGTTAACCATTCGGCCACGAAGACGCTTGATAATAAAATGAACAAGAGGTCAATGACCTTGAAGCTCTACTGATTGATTTTGATTTCAGGAAGTAGTCGCTACAGACTTGTTTTTTGAAAATCTATTTTTAGCCGTGGCGGCCATCTTGAATTTCCGGCCGACCTGAAATTTTGCTAAGATCAATAAGACATTAAGAGCAACATTCCTGTGAAGTTTCATGAAAATCCGTCGGGTAGTTTCAAAGAAGTAGTCGCTACAAGTTTTCATTATATAACTCTATGTAAACAAAGCAGCCATGTTTAAGGTCAAATCAAAACGATTTTCGACAAGGACCAACATCATGTCATACTGATCATTTTAGAAAAAGTCCCATATCAATATCTCTTATTGTTTTGAAGAAGTAGTCGCTACAAACTTATTTATTTTAAATCTATTTTTAGCTGTGGCGGCCATCTTGAATTTCCGGCCGACCTGAAATTTTTCTAGGATCAACTAGACATCAAGAGCAACATTCCTGTGAAGTTTCATGAACATCCGTCAAGTAGTTTCAGAGGAGTAGTCGCTACAAGTTTTTACTATATAACTCTATGTAACCAAAGATGGCCACTGGCAGCCATGTTTAACGTCGAATCAAAATAATTTTCCACAAGGATCTACATCATGTCATGCTGATCATTTTAGAAAAAATCCCATATCAATATCACTTATAGTTTTCAAGAAGTAGTCGCTACAAACTTATTTTTTAAAAATCTATTTTTAGCTGTGACGGCCATCTTGAATTTCCGGCCAACCTGAAATTTTGATAGGATCAATTAGACATCAAGAGCAACATTCCTGTAAAGTTTCATGACAATCCGCCAAGTAGTTTCAGAGGAGTAGTCGCTACAAGTTTTTACTATATAACTCTATGTAAACAAAGATGGCCGCTGGCAGCCATGTTTAACGTTGAATCAAAACGATTTTTGACTAGGATCAACATCATGTTATGCTGATCATTTTAGAAAAAGTCCCATATCAATATCACTTATAGTTTTCAAGAAGTAGTCGCTACAAACTTATTTTTTAAAAATCTATTTTTAGCTGTGACGGCCATCTTGAATTTCCGGCCGACCTGAAATTTTTCTAGGATCAATTAGACATCAAGAGCAATATTCCTGTAAAGTTTCATGACAATCCGCCAAGTAGTTTCAGAGAAGTAGTCGCTACAAGTTTTTACTATATAACTCTATGTAAACAAAGATGGCCGCTGGCAGCCATGTTTAACGTTGAATCAAAACGATTTTTGACTAGGATCAACATCATGTCATGCTGATCATTTTAGAAAAAGTCCCATATCAATATCACTTACAGTTTTCAAGAAGAAGTCGCTACAAACTTGTATTTTAAAACTCTATTTTTAGCTTTGGCGGCCATCTTGGATTTCACATCAACATGAATTTTTGCTAGGATCAACTAGACTTTATGGGCAACATTTCTGTAAAGTTTCATGAATATCCATCCAGTAGTTTCAGCTGTGAAGTCGCTACAAATAAAAGTTTACGGACAGACGGACAGACAGACGGACAGACAGACGGACAGACGGACGACGGACGCCGCACCACGGCATAAGCTCTGCTGATCTCTGATCAGTAGAGCTAAAAATCAAATGGAAATACTGTCAATGTGAACACAGGAGAGATAATCAAATGGTAATACTTGTCAATGTGAACCTAGGGGAGATAATCAAATAGAAATGCTGCTTGGGGAGATAATCAAATGGAACTACTTGTCAATGTGAACCTAGGGAGATAATCAAATGGAAATAATGTCAGTGTGAACCTAAGGGAAATAACCAAATTGAAATGCTGCTTGGGGATGGGGAGATAATCAAATGGAACTACTTGTGACTGTCAATGTGAACCAAGAGTAGATAACCAAATGGAAATAATGCCAATGTGAACTTAGGGGAGATAATCAAATGGAAGTACTGTCCAGGTGAACCTAGGGGAGATAATCAAATGGAAATACTGTCAATGTGAACCTTGGAGAGATAATCAAATGAAAATACTGTCCATAGTGTACCTTAATGCATGAACCTTGGGGAGATAATCAAATGGAAATACAGTCCATAGTTTCCGCTACTGCAAGAACCTTGGGGGAGATAGTCATCATATGTAAAAAAAAATATTGCCCTTCTCTAAAAATGTTTTAATAATAATAAAGCCATTATAGAAAGGAACACCAATGTTCTTGCACCCATCTATATGTACCTGAAAACCAGCTGTACCCTAAATGTAGCTGTAAAGAGGTATTAAACATACCTGGAACCCGGCTTCCTGAACCTCATGGGCCCTGATCACATGGGTAAACCCATTCCTGTCTAAGAAACTTATGAGGGCATCACAGCTGAAGAAATGGGCAGTTCCTCTACGTGTGTTGGGTATGAAACCTTTGTGCTCCTTCAAATCCAGGATATTTTCTGGTGTAAGGACATCCAAACTGTGAATGAAACCAAGGTTTAAATATCTGGCTAGTTAAAACTCAAACCTCAAGTCACATGAACTGTAAGAATACTTATCTACAGGTTGTATAGATGAAATACAAAGACAGACACTCTAAATTCACTATCACAAAGCATAAAAGGACATAGCAATCTTTGTTTTTTAAAACACAAATGTTTTCTACACAACTTGCATATTGGAAAGTCAGTAACATTAATAGTTAGAAGAGTTGGCTTCTGGATCAATACATCTAGATACTAATTATTTCCATGCTTCATAAACAATCCAAGATGGTTGTTAATCCATGTAGGTTTTGACAGTGAGGAGGCTCCTAGGTTCCTTGTCAATTACTGCTGAGATAATTCAACAGTATGAGGCTCCTTGTCAGATTACAGTTGGGTAATTCAATAGTAGGAGGCTTTTTGTCAAATTACAGTTTGGATAATTCAACAGCAGTAGGTTCCTTGTCATATTACAGTTGGGTTAATTCAACAGTAGGAGGCTCCTTGTCAAATTACAGTTTGGATAATTCAACAGCAGTAGGTTCCTTGTCATATTACAGTTGGGTTAATTCAACAGTAGGAGGCTCCTTGTCAAATTACAGTTTGAATAATTCAACAGAAGGAGGCTCCTTGTCAAATTACAGTTGGGTAATTCAACAGTAGGAGGCTCCTTGTCAAATTGCAGTTTGAATAATTCAACAGCAGAAGGCTCCTCGTCAAATTACAGTTGGGATAATTCAGCAGTTGGAGGCTCCTTGTCAAACTCTGCCCATTCTTACTATCAAACAAATTCCTATTGTTCTTTAATATTCTCAGAAACTCTGATACATGGGACCACTCTGTTCAAGTCCCCTTCGTATCGACAAACTCAAGTGTTTATAAACTGATGGATATATATATATATATATATAGTGTGTCACACCTGACTGGATCACTCCACATTATGTCCCAGGCAAGAGTACTTTCCTCTTCTGGATTTTTGAGTGGCTGAGGGACCTTGTTTATGGAGTCCACATACCCGCCATCTACCTCAGGCGTAGGAATGCCTCCATGGACACAAAATATCTACAAGACAAAAATAAAGACTACAAAATCAGTTTTTTAAGAACAAAATCATCAAGTCATGAATAGTGATTTAAGCTGATTAAGATCGTTGTTTGGAGTCAAATGGGGTAAACATACTTCTTTCCCCGCAAACAACAAGGCGGTCATATGATGACGGGTTTTAATGTATGTATGGGGTTTAACGTCACTTTTACTGATCTTTTAGTCATATCACGACGATGTCTAAACTTATCTTAAAGCTTGACTATAGTGACGCCACACTGGAATACTGTGACGATACCCCTCACAGTCACATTATATCGACACCAGGCCGACCAGTCCTAGCACTACCCTTTAGATGCTGAACGTAAAGCAAGGGAGCTACTAGAACCATTGTGACCTGGCCTGGGATCGAACCCAAGACCTCTCGCATGCTATGAGGCTGTTCTGCAATTACGCCACCACTACGGTTACCAGTTTTCATTAGCATGACACAAAATTACAATTCTGTCCTCAGCAGCCCTTGCCCAGCAAGCACACGGACCAAATTTCTGCCAAAGAGTCAAGCGACATTATTTAAAGATGAAGTTGATGGTATTACTAAAGAGGAGAATAATGATGATTAAAAGAAGGCAGATGACAATGATGATGTAGCCTGACGGGATGAAGTTAAGTATTTTTACCTTGTCATCGACAGTGGCAGCTATCGGCATCACATCAAAACAGTCGTTGATGGCGTCCCATAACTGCAGGCCTATTGTGTCTCCAAACTTCGTAAGACATTCACTGTTGTGACAGGATATACAAAAAAGTCAGTTACGAGTTTATGCTGTGTTTTTTTTTGTGTTATTTCGTTACTTTTTTCTGAGATGAGTTTTTGGTTATTTGCTGGTTACACAAAGGTTTCTTTTTTTTTTTCAGGATATTTTTTGCCGTTTTTTTTCTTCTTTTTACAGTACTTAATAAAGAATATTTCATTTAGGCATTGTTGACTTTTATTTTTAGAGTTTCAGGTTCCTCAGTCAGTATTTATAATTAAAATATGGTTTAATTATCATTTATTTCTTTTATAAAGACAGAATGATTAACAGCAAAACTACCAGTAAATTCATTAATACTTAACTCTTACTCTTCAATACTCACGTTTTGAATGAGAACATCTCTTGTACACTACGTAATTCATGGTTGCCACGCAGCAAGAAAAACTTGGAGGGTGCTAAAATTTTCTGAGCAAACAAATAGGATATTACCTGAAATCATAATAAACTGCAGTTATATACTGAAAGGAAGAAGAAACGCAACACGGGAATTTCCGATATATTGTATATACTGCAAACTTAATTCCAATATATTCCAAGGAAATCCCAAGATGTTTTGTAAAAAAAAAGTTGCAGTTAGTTAAAGGACACGACTGTGATGTTGTAGACGTTTTAATCACAGTACACGTTGTAACAAGAAATTCATAAATGTTGAAGTTTTTCTTTGCAAAAATTGAGCCAGTTCAGTACTGTATTTGACGTAAATTTTGCATCCTAAGTTTGCGCCAAACACGTATTTTGTCAATAATGAAACTTTGCAGGAATACTATTTGCTGTGGTACGCGTTGTTCTAGTATTTTTTCCGAAAGGAAAGATCTTACGTAGCCATGTACCATTAGATTAATAGCAGCATATTGTACATACAAGATACAGTGGAAATTCCAGTGTCCCGTTTCTTTTACCTTTCAGTAAACATAGAATCCCATTTTTTACAGAGCTTGGCAGCGCTCAAATAAAATGCAGCCTATGGGCGAGCTCTCAAGCATCATTGCACTTTAATTCCCTGTGTCCTGAATCACCAAAAATGGCCCACTACACTTAATTTTGACTAAAACTAAATAAACATTTCTCAAAGTCAAATTATTCTTTTTTTGTCTTGAACTATACCGAGTCTGTCATCCATAGAGTTTATCTTAAAGTTCATTTTCATAAGGGGGGCGTCCTTGGCCATGTGGTTGCCCTCACCGCTGTAGTTTCGATCCCTCATGGGAGCAGAAATCTTTATGTGAGGAAGCTATCCATCCGGCTTGTGGAACATCGGTGGTTCTGTCCAGGTGCCCGCCCATGCACGAAAATTGCCCGGAAGGGCACCTGGGGTCTTCCTCCACCAGTGGAAGCTGGAAAGTCGCCATATGACCTTAGCTGTTGGGTCTTCCTCCACCAGTGGGAGCTGGAAAGTCGCCATATGACCTTAGCTGTTGGGTCTTCCTCCACCAGTGGAAGTTGGAAAGTCGCCATATGACCTTAGCTGTTGGGTCTTCCTCCACCAGTGGAAGCTGGAAAGTCGCCATATGACCTTAGCTGTTGGGTCTTCCTCCACCAGTGGAAGCTGGAAAGTCGCCATATGACTTTCGCTGTTGGTGCGACTATAAATCCAATTCATTTTCATAAAACAAGTTTTGGAAACTGATTCAAAACTAACTTAAATTAACTAAACCTGAACAGTCTGTTATATATCGAATATCTTAAACAAGTTCCTATTTAACCTTTTGTAGCGCTGTGGTCTAGTGCTAGAGTGTTGGACCCATGATCCAAAAGTTGTGGGTTCGATCCCCGTCATAACCATGTGTTGTGTCCGTGAGCAAGACACTTTATCTGCATTTGCTTAGTACTGGTTCTATCCAGGAAGACACTGAGAGTGATTAAAATAAGTTCAGAGAGCTTTCCTTACAATCGATGTAAAATAAATGTTTAAACTTTAAACTTAACCTTTTCATGATGATGATGATAATGGTAATGATGATGATGATGATGCCTGATGAAGATGGTTATGAGGACGATGATTATAATGATGATGTATGATGATGATGTATGATGATGTAAGATGATGTATGATGCTGATGATCGTGATGATAGGGTTGATGTAAGATGATGATGTATGGTGATGTACGCTGATGTACGATGATGATGTATGATGATGTATGATGCTGATGGTGATGATGGTGATGATGGTGATGATGGTGATGATGTATGATGATGTATGATGCTGATGGTGATGATGGTGATGATGGTGATGATGTATGATGATGATGGTGATGATGGTGATGATGGTGATGATGTATGATGATGATGGTGATGATGGTGATGATGGTGATGATGTATGATGATGATGGTGATGATGAAGATGATGGTGATGATGTATGATGATGATGGTGATGATGTATGATGATGATGGTGATGATGGTGATGATGGTGATGATGTATGATGCTGACAATGGTGATGATGTATGATGATGTACGATGATAATGTATGATGATGTACGATGATGCATGATGGTGATGATGGTGATGATAATGGCTGATGAAGATTGTTATGATGACGATGATTATAATGATGTGTGAAATAAATGATGGTTTTGCAGACAAGTGTATAATATTATTCACCTCAATTCCAAACTCTCCCCTGTCTACATAGTCACCGAGGAAGAGAAACGAGGCAGGTGTGAGCAATGGACCCATCCTCCACAAGGCCTTCTCAAAACACACCAGGTCCCTATAGTTACCATGGATATCACCTGTGGGCATAGACGACTGAGAATCAAGACACAGAATCAGATATGGTAGTAAAAGAATACCAAAGTGAATATAATATAAAGTACTAGAAGGGTGTTCCACGGAACACTTGTGTTGCCTGTATGTGATTATTTCAGCAAGTTTAAAAATAAGGGGTGCAATCCTTCATGAATTATAGAGCAGGAATGTTGTTAAAAGTGTTAAAGTCGCATTAAAAGGGACATAACTCTGCACTGAATAAATCATAATGAAGAACTGTATTACGTTTTATGACCCTAGTTCAATATTTTGCAAAATTATGAACTAAGTTAGGTTGCAGGTTAAAGTTATATGAAAACGGCAATTACTCTGAACATATGAATGTCAGAGTTATTGGACATGTGTTACGACATTCCTTGTGGAAAAATGAAGATGTGTGTGAAGTTTCTTGAACATAGGTAATATACTTTTTAAGTTATGGCCAATGTTGGGTTGCAGGTTAAAGCATGATGGACAGGCACATGGCAAACAGTGATCCCTAAGCGTCTGCCATGGTATATAGGCGACACTAAAAAAGCAATATTAAAGGAGTAACAACAGCCTTTTTATGGGGGTCTAGGGGTCTGAATTAAAACTAACAAATAATTATATTTTCTATTCTAAAGGACCTCTGGTATATACAAGAAACATCTTTTTGTGCAGTAATATATGCTATCCCAGGTGATGCAATAGGGTTAATTTAAGCTTTTAACGCCCATTTCATTTAACACTTAACCCGCTAAGAATGACTATAATAGCCTTGGCGTCCATTGTAAACCCAGATCAGAGTAACTCGTAGGCTGATCAGGGTTTACAATGCTGATCAATCATTTTCCCCCAAAACACCCCTTTGTCACAGAAATGGAATGGTCTTAATTCAAAGAAAGAACAGTCTATTATATATATGTAGGGTGTTAAGGGTTAAAATAGGTGGCGAATTTAAATTGTAGACATGAACACAGTGCTAACACCATATTTTAACTGACATGACATTTTTATCATAAACTGAGAAATTTAGGAAAATTAAGATTCTTCTAGAAGAAGCCTGATGTAGTGTATGTATTTACATGATATGACAGTTGCTATTGGTGATCTGCAAGTCTTAAAACTAGGTACAGTTTTTTTTTTTAAATTTGGTCCACCTTCTTATAAACCCTTTTTTCTGCTCTTTTCTTTTGCTTCCCCTCACTCCATCTTACGCCAGCTCTGTTATTGTCCCTCTTACTGGATGGCTATCTGTTGTGACATACATAGCTGTATGTTCTGTTTCTACGACCACTCTCGCTGTTCACCCGCAGTTTGTCTGATGTTACTCTTTTTTCCTTTAGAGTGAACTGTTTCTGTGACATTGCTGATATTATGTTCTACTATTGTGAAGCAGCCTTCCCATGCTACTCTTGTCAAGCTACTATGCCACTACTAGGCTACTGGCCACTGGCCACTGCACACTTCAGATGTTTCTACAGTTTTCATTCTTTCAGTCCGTGGCCGAGTGGTTAGTCTCTGATTTGAAATCACTTGCCCCTCACTGCTGTAGGTTCGATCCCTCAGGCCCTAGGAATCTTTATGAATCTGGAAGCTATCCAGCTGGCTTGCGGAACGTTGGTGGTTCTACCCAGGTGCCCGCCCATGCAAGAAAATTGCCCGGAGTGGCACCTGGGATCTTCCTCCACCAGTGTAAGCTGGAAAGTCGCCATATGACCTTAGCTTTGGTGCGACTATAAAATCCAATTCAATGCAATTCATTCTTTCAGTGAAGGTCGGTCTAACATCATCACAATACAGCAGCGTGGTACTAACTACTCCTGAAGCAAATTTGAGGGCCAAGAAGGTGGATTTTTACCGAATGGTGATTAAAGATGAGCAACAAACTAAATGAAACATGACATGGAGAGACCAGCATCCAGCAGAGTTAAACCTACGACCTTCCGCTTGTGGGCCCAGTGCTCTTACCACTGAGCTATAGAGGCCTCACTAGGTATAGAACTGATCCTGCACAATACAGAGCCACTAAAAATATTTCATTGTTTCGCTAGGTCTTTTATGATTGAATCAAATATGCATTATTTTTTAGAGAGTTGAACAAAATAATGCCCATCTTCCAATATCAGACGAGAGTTTCTATGCAGCTGCTTCTTTTATAAATAATTTATTTAAATTGTTAAAATGCAATGTGAATAATCTCTTACAATTATATTAGACTGTTTATACAAGGTAAACAAGTGGGGGATTCGAACCTGCAGCGGTGAGGAGAGAAAGTTTGAAACAAAATGTCTTTATCTTGTAGAATTTTTTTCCAAGACCTGTTAGATAACTGTATAAATAAATGAATGTTGTCCAGTTATTGTTTTAATAAGTATAAAAGAAAATTTATACTGATTTTATATTTGTCTATGCTATACATTACCTAATATATACATTGGAGACTTAAGTTTGAGCAGACGATGTTCGTCACTGAGTATGTCCTTGACTTGTCTACACAAGGTCAGGAGGCATTTGGCAAGGGCATTCTTGTCCACCTGTCCCCAGTCAAATGCAGCCTGAAGAGAAAATATGTGACACATTTAAAAGCTGTATTTTGAAATATTGATAGTTATCATGTTTGTGGTTTGTTGTTTATCGCACAACTCTTGGGGTGGGTGTGTAACAAAGCCATGACAAAATTTTAATATGACACTAATGTAATAAATATGCAAATGAGAGCCGATCATCGGTCGCCTTTTTCTGTTCAGCTCGGTGTGCAATCAGAATTGCCTTGTCGTTTTTCCGGAAACCTGTAATTCTAGGGTTACGGAAATCGATGAGATAGTTTCTGTCTACTAAGTCAAGTAAGGAGAAGTCCTTAGCAACATATAAGGGCAGATGCAATGATAAATGTTGTTACGTGGCATTTTTGGAGTTAAGAGGGCACTCCTCAGTTTCGCACGAATGTCAATGGTGTTAATCAGAAAGAAATCAACTAAGCATCTTTTAGGTCCATGGATGGTATTTATAATAATTATGAAGCACATGTTTCATGTTTTTTTCAGTTTTGATTACTTCTAAGTTTATTTTGGTGTATTGGAATATGCATTCTTTGGGTTTTTACGAGGCTATAAACAGAAAAATGCTCAACTAGCAAATTCTTCCAAAAAGTAGGTAAAAGGGCTTGTCATGGGTTCGATTATTGAGAACTGCACATTAAACTGTGGAGTGCCCTCTATGGAATAGAATCTGACACTTGTGTCTATTTATTAAATTTACCTGATATAATTTTATCCAACTTGTTTAATTAATTCAATATATATATAAGTATATTTCGAATATTCAAATTGGTAACTTGATAAATTAATTTCATATCAGTTTTACTTTAAAGCTGTTTGTAATATTTAAATAATAAGAACAATTGGAATATATATAGTTTTTTAACTTCATGACGCATGACATGCAAAAATCACAAAAATGCCCCAACAACTTATCATTACTGTTTAAGAAATTCCTGAACATGAAATATTCAAATTGTAAAGCCTGAAGTTGTTTAACAATAACAATTGCGGTGTTTCCTTTTAAGAAAATTGTTTCAAACTGTATGACCTTGACATTTCTTAGAATTAACAAGTGATGCTGACCACACATGAGCCAATGCATGTACAATAACAACCAGGTATGCTTTCTGTGACAAGTGAAACACATTAATGTGCAGAGATTAAACAATTTAGTCATGAAAGAAATCTATGGAAAAGAACCTTCACCTTTGTGACAGTTCCATTATCTCCCTTTATGGGGCGCTCAAAGTATCGCAGCCCCGTGAGCATTTCATTGGGATGAGATCGTTGGTTGAAGGAGTCTATGGAAGACATACGCTGGAATCTCGAGATGTCCCCTTCCAGGTGACTCACCGATGTATTTGTGATTGCTCCAGTACCTGTGGAATTAATAAAATATATTTAAGAATGTTGTATTTAATTCAGACACTGGTGTGGACAGGCAAAAAGATTAATGTTAAAATATCAAAGAAGTGTTGTTTTTTACACTGCACAGTAAAACATGAGGCAGATCTAAGATTTGAGATCTTTTGGTGGAGCATAACATTTATGGAAAATTTGACGAGCAACAAAAATCCAATTTAAAATTTGTTTATGGCAGCGCAAATTTATTTCCTGCCATCTTTGCGAGTGTATGTATCCCATTCTCCTACCCACATTTTATGGGTACATAAATCCATTTTCGAAAGACATACACCATAGATTTCCATCACTTGCCTTGTACCACATGGATCTTCTCAAAACAAACAACTGACATATCTGGAGATAATTAAACAAGATCAGGCCTGGAATTCACCAACCATTCTTCAGACTATTCTTAGACATGAGCTCATATTTTTTGTCCACCAATGCCAACAATACAGTTGACCAAGTATCAAAGACATAAAGTCAGGCAATCACATAAAGTTAACTGAGGTTAAGTTACATAACCAAGGTTAAGTTACCTAACCAAGGTTATATTTGGAGAAAATAAGCAAAATATGACCTTGACCTTGGTAATTTTTGTCGTTCAGTGATGTCCACCAATGCCAACAATACATTTGACCAAGTATCAAACAAAGAAAATTTGGCAATCACATACAGTTGTCGAGGTTAACTTATCTAACCAAGGTAAAAAACACAAAATATGACCTCGACTTCGATAATTTTGGCATTATGTGATGTCCCTTGACCCAACAAAGCATCCGACAAAGTTTAAAAAAAATTCGAGCAGCAGTAGTTGAGATATAGTTGATTTAAAATGTGGCCGCCACCGCCAGAAAAGTGACTGCTATGTTTCGCTACCCACTATCGTGGACGAGACAAAAACACCATGCATTAAATACTCTCACAGATAAATCCGAATTTGTCCTACTTGTTCAATGGTACATGGCGACACTTTTATTTGACTGTGAAGCAGACGACATACTGACCATGAAGATCCCAGATGGCCATGACCTCCTGTAGTGCACCTGTCCTCCGCACCTTCACTGTGTGTGTGGCCAGCTCATATTTAAACTGGTGGTTCTTATGAGCCGCCGTTAATGGCCGACCTTCTGGCAGCTTGAATATGTCGTTGGAGGGTCCCGGACCTGAAGGATAATTCATACAGAACATGTTCACGCTTACGTGCATTCGTTCTCATGTTAGTTAATTTCTTCAAACATCACAATGTGATCTGTTCATGCCAGTGCAGTTAGAAAGCATACAGAAAATAAACTTTTCCGTGCTAAATGCAGTATTGAGTTTATTTGGCCCTGGTTGAAGCATTGAAGCATACACGCTACTCGATCTGTTCCAATCCTAATAATTTTTTATCTTTTTTTTGTTGGCATTGGGGCCATGTTATCAATGTATAATTATTGTTTAGTAGTTTAATAAAAATACATTTTTTTAAGCATTATTATCAGAAAAAAGTGAATGAAATTGTACTTTTAGAATCCCTCTTTTGAACGAATAAATGGAGAGCTGCTTTTAGAACCATAAATACTGACCTAACATTAACATTATATGCCACCAATAAACGGGATGAGTTGAATTGGGGTTTTATGGCACACCAACAGGAATAAGTTATATGGTGCCAACAGGATTGATCATTCCAGACTCACTCTCCATTTACATATATATAAAAATATGCAGAATGGGTCTAGAACCTTCTAACCTGCAGAGTTGCTGCAAATTCTGTTGTAAACACTCTATTTTTTGCTGGAGCCACGATCATTGTTTTCTGCCACCATTCAAGTCGCACCTCATACAATACAGGGATCACGCTGAAGACCCTTAATGAACAGGACACAAACTGACAAAGCGAACATAAATTTGCCGGGGGGATTTTACCACTCTGCATTGATATGCAGTGGTCCAATTCTTGCCCAGGAACGACACGGGGCACTTATGTCGCCCAGATAAAACTGACCATACCTGTATTCTCCAACTTCTTGTCATTGTTTTTTATTGGCGATGTTATTTTGGGTCGACTACGCTTGGACGGTGGCTCCATCTCGCCATCCGACATGGTTTCCTCTGCTTCCAGACTGACAAGAAAACACAAGTAGGGTCAATAAACAGAAATGTAATTAAGCATCACAAACATGGACGAGGTCTTTAAGATTAATGCTATAAACCCTTTATAACCCGCTATGCACGACTATAATAGCCTTTGCATCCATTGTAAACCCAGATCAGTCTGCGAGTAACTCGCAGGCTGATCAGGGTTTACAATGTCTGGCTGCTGATCAGTCACCAAAACACCCCTTTGTCACATAAATGGAATGGTCATAATTCAAAGAAAGAACAGTCCATTATATATATGTAGCGGGTTAAGGGTTAATGAACCACTATACATTGTTCATAATTTAATTCCTCATATAAAGATTTGCTTAACTGTTTTGGTTGAAATTAAATTTAAAAAAAAAAAAAAAAAAAAAATGTCTAACAAAATCCCATAAAAATCACTCTTCATCCAACCAATAGTACGCTGCTTTGGACTTCTTGCTACAACACCGAACAATAGAAATGCTTGTTGATTTAAATAATCTGATATTTTAAATGATTACTGAAATCCATGATGCAATTCTGATGCACACCTAGCTAAACGGACAAGACAAAATTATTCGGCCTTCATCTGCATATTTATTACACTAGTGTGTTATGATATTCATGTCATGGCTTTATTACACTCCCACACCACAATGTGAAAACATGTTTGTTTGAATGGTGTTTTACATCATTTTTTGCACATGTTAGGCTATATATGACAGTCAATTTTTTTGTGGAATTGTATTTTCAATTGTAGAACCAGTACTGTAAACCGCCCTTCATTGGTAAGAATTGACACTTTCTCACTTGACAAGTCGAGCTCCCAGTGGGATTCGAACCTGCAGCAGTGAGTGGTGAGAACGTTTTAGACACAGCGTCTTTATTACCCAGACCACGGAGGTGCTTTGAAAATATGTTTCAGTGGAAAATTGTATGTACCTTTTCAGTGAGACAGTACATGAGTGAGGTAGTCGGAAGAGTACGGATGTCCCGCGGAACTTCAACTGTCCAACGGCACCGAGGAACTCTGCCAGAGGTAACTTGTCTGTGGATGCTGTCCCAAACAATCTGAAATCAAAAGGCAGAATGATACTATGCTGACTGCTTTTAACTTAAATCAGGTTTACATTTTCATCATTCAAACTATACAAGACAGCATCTAGTTTCAACACAATAATAATCTTCTAAATATATACATGTCATGTCCTATAATTTATATATATTTATAAAATAAATACAGTAAAATATTTAGTCCCAATTGTTTGCATGGTATATCATACGATATGTTCAGACATCTTAAATATTTATCATTATTTGAAATCTTACTTGATAAAATGCATGTTAGAAAGGTTAAATTTGGTTAAAGGTGTCGCATTATTTGTAGTGCGAACACGTTACAGCTGTGTAACATAGCTGACGCCATGTAAACGACAAAATGACATCATCATTTCTCTTACAAATTGCCACTATATTCAAGGTAAATTGACAACATTAAGTGAAACTATAACATCGTAGGGTGTTATGTGATAAACTGAATCTTAAATTCGTGACTGTGTATTATTGACTATAATATACTCGTCGGATCAAAAGATAGGATACTCGGCAGAGCCTCATATCCTATCATTTTATCAAACTTGTTTAGTAAAATCAATAATACACAGTCACCCATGTAACAAATGCTATATTTCCTTATCTAAAAAAACAACAACGGAATTTGCTTGGAACATTTGTTTACTCTATACTGTGTACAACACATACAACAATTGCACTAATGTTCAGTCGAAGAGGGAGACAAACAGAAAAAAAAGATGGTCTGGAAACAATGCTAATACATGTATGTTTGATGTTTATTACATCTATCAGTACATGTATAGTACCTGAAGGTATAGTATGTCACTTTATAGATGGAGCCAATATATAAGCCAGTTTACTGAATAGAAGATTAAGAGAAACTTGATTACAAGTTACTAAGTCTTCATTTATGACACTGAAAAGAATAAACTAGCCTACCAGTATATTTTCTTTTTGAAATCAGATGGCATGCAAGATAAAAATAAAGAGAATTATAAATTACTACCAGAAGGGTGTTCCATGGAACACTTGTGTTGCATGCCATGTGCTATTTCAGCAAGGACAATCTATAAAGTTTGAAGACATCGAGTGCATTTCGTTCATGAATGATGGAGCAGATCTTTTTTTTGTAATTGTAAATGTTTTATGAAAAAGGGCATAACTCTGCACTGAATAATTCGTAAGAAGGAAATTAAGTTTCATGACCAAAGCTCTTCAGAAATGAAGGTCAGAGCTATCGGACATGTCAATGGCATTGATTATTGTTAAGGAAAAACTGTATAAAGTTTCATGACCATAGGTTAATATTTTGCCAAGTTATGAGCTAGCTTAGGTTGCAGGTTTAAGCTTTATGAAAAGGGGCATAACTCTTCCAAAATGAAAGTGGTAGTTATTGGACATGTGTAACGACATTCCGTGAGGTAAGATGAAAACATGAGTGAAGTTTCTTGAACATAGGTCAAATATTTTTAAGTTATGGCCAAGGTTAGGTTGCAGGTAAAAGTGTGATGGATGATGGACAGACACTGACAAAGTGATCCCTAAGTGTCGGCCATGCTATGCAGGTGACACAAAAAGTTAATATAATAATACACTTCTTCTACATGCAAGGCTCACACATTTTAGATCATTTTTTTTTATATATGAAACATAAATTGTTTTAAAGAACAGCATGTGTGAAAATCTAATCTTCGAGCTCAGTAACTTTCATATTACAATGCTTGTCTTCTGCCGTCTTCTCACTATGGCACTGACCCACTTTTATCAATATAAAAATACTGATCTGGTGGTTAGGGAGGAAACAAATATGCCTAGAAAATATTTTGAAATACTTACACCAAAATATATTTTGTACTATCCCAAGGCGAATACATGTAAGCAGCAATTTTATATGAATCTTTTGAGACCTAGTGCAGAAACAAAATATTACTGCTGCCACAGTCCCCGTCTCACTGTCGGAATGAGTGGCACGCGTGTGTTGCTTAACCTTTTAAAGGCGAGAACATTATTAAAGCAATATTTTAAAGCTAAAAGCTGTGATGACTACACACCTATCCCAACCAGGCTCAAGCTAGTCTTTTTAAAGCAATATTGATACTTCCAGACCACAAAACACCACCTGATGCATACAGTGATTTGACGACAATGCTTGATAACTACTGTAAAACTGCTGTATGTCCCTTTAAGTGAGACGATGGTGAAAAAAAACTACCAGCATGCAGAGGGTAAAACCACTGGTGATTGGGTGGGATCACACATCATCCAGGTGTTATACACAAACACAGCGGCATAAAGTCAAACCACTGGTAATCAGGTGGGTTCACACACATATCATCCAGGTGTTATACACCAAACAGAGGGGCATGAAGTCACATCACTGGTAATCGGGTGGGTTCACACACATATCATCCAGGTGTTATACACCAAACAGAGGGGCATGAAGTCACATCACTGGTAATCGGGTGGGATCACACACATATCATCCAGGTGTTATACACCAAACAGAGGGGCATGAAGTCACATCACTGGTAATCGGGTGGTATCACACACATATCATCCAGGTGTTATACACCAAACAGAGGGGCGTGAAGTCACATCACTGGTAATCGGGTGGGATCACACACCATCCAGGTGTTATACACCAAACACAGCGGCATAAAGTCACACCACTGGTTATCGGGTGGGATCACACACATATCATCCAGGTGTTATACACCAAACAGAGGGGCATGAAATCACATCACTGGTAATCGGGTGGGATCACACAAACATCATCCCGGTGTTATACACCAAACTGAAGGGCATAAAGTCACACCACTGGTTATCGGGTGGGATCACACACACATCATCCAGGTGTTATACACCAAACAGAGGGGTATAATGTCACACCACTGGTAATCTGCTGGGATCCCACACATACCATCCAGGTGTTATACACCAAACACAGCGGCATAAAGTCACAAGGCAGGGAGTGATGCCAAGGTGCTACACACATGCGACAGCCAAGGGTGTGACTGGTTTAAGTTATTTTTGAAATTTTAAGTTATTACATTTTTAGGTGTTGTTTTCTTCAAAATAACTTCATTTTCATGTATTTTTAAATCGGCTTTCTATCAAAACCAGAATTTCCTTAACATATGATATTTTTCCCTGGTTCTTTTATCTTCTGTTGTTAATTTAGTTGTCATTACTTCTTTTACGCAATGTTTAGAAATCTTTTACACAAGCTCAAAAAAAATGGTACACTCATGACTGTCCAACTAGAGCGGTCTTAATGCAGGGAGTGTCGCCATAATGCGATTCACATTAATGAAGATTTGCAGCTAATTTCACTTACTCCATGCCTTTGTGGAATTCTGCACCATCGGACGCTGAGTGAATTAATTCCAGATAATCTTCCAAAAGATCCAATTAAACAAGGTAACTCGTTTTTTTTTGTTTTTTTTTAATGAGTGTCACGTTTTTAAAGTGTTTTGTGGATAAAATGACCCTACTGTAAGCCATCAGCTGAAATACGGACCAAACTCTGAAGTCAATAGATCTAAACTTCATACTGACAATTCCTACTACGTATCGCCAAAATCTGTTCAGAAGTTCAGGAGAGTAGTCCGGTCAAGAAAATTAGACGGACAAAGGCAACACCATATGGCGGTGGAATTAAAATGGTAACATAGGTGTAAGTCACTCGCAGTACTAGTGAAGAATGCATAATTGCAGTTAGTTAACACAAGTGTAGTAAATGTTCATACAGTGAAACCTGTCTTTAGAGACCACTGCCATGTACAGTCAGACACAGTAATAAAAAGAACAACATGGCGTTTAATGTCCAGTCATTTTCAAAAAGGGACCTCTAAGTCTCATTTAAAATTAGGGGGAGGACCGTTTTTTCAAAACCGATGTCCCCGGTTTACTGTTTTTGCTATGCTCCACAATAATACAGAATAAATCGATCCATGTTGAGGATCAACTCTGGCGAGACCATGCCATGTTTAGTCAGTTTTCAGTCGGCGAGCGTTAACTATATTTTTCTGGCAGAAATGGTGGTCTTTCTATACAAGTTTCACTGTATAATGGAAGCCTAGGCAAAGCCTGTATATAAAGTGACAGTGATACCTAGACCCATCTTCCAGATCAAAGAGTCTGAAAATTAAACAGAAAGATGCTCAATGCTCATGCAAATCAACCAATGTATACAGGTTTTTTTTTGGCTGTTTTTATAGCCGAAATTCGGTCATATTCCCAATGCCAAAACTTATCTTTTTTTCCCCAATTAAGAGGATTTTTTTTGTTTTTATTAAGTGTGCCAATCCAATGATTGGGGTTCAAAAGCTTAAATAAATGCTTCTGTTTATCTTGGTGTACAAAAAACAGTATTAAAGATATAATTATGAAAGGAATGCTTTACCTTATATTTTTCCGAATTTTATTAAAAATTTTGCTAAAATTCCCAATTTCAGGGGTATGGGTCATGTTCCCAAAATCATGAAAAAAAGCCCTGGTACAGTAAAGGTAACATACACTGAAACAAATATAAATGGTTAATTAAAACAAAAGAGTGTTCAAAGTGAACATCGCAAGTGTGTTCAAAGTAGTGCCACCCTTGCTTTTATAATACTGCCCAGATAATACAGGTGCATTTCAATATTTGTTTATGTTACAACGTGATGTTACTCTGTTCGGTGCCATTTAAGCAGACACATTTTTCACGTAATTCTTTTTCAGTCGACTTTCTTAATTTAAATTGTCTAAACATTTAAATTGCCTGAACAAATGTTGTTAAGAACACACAAGTTCCAATGAAGAAAGGTCAAGGCCAGTAATTGGTCTAATGGACATCAAGTGATATATGTTGACATCAAGTAAGACTGATTCTCGTTTTTAGTTTTATTAAACAACTCAAGGTCATAAAACAATATTTCTGTATTAAGTCCCCTTTGAATTATTGGCTTTTAACATCAGCAGTTGAGAAGAACTATACTCCTCATTTAATGACCATGTTTAGATTTTGGTCATTTTTTAAAGTGCTGTAATTGAACAGTTTACTGTCTTTTTGTAATTTTTAAGTTTAATTGTATTCTTTTTACAACTGTTACATTACACACATGTATTAACTTTTTATGTGAATATGAAATCCATATTAAAGATCAAGTAAATATTACTGTTCTATTTTGTGGTCCTTAAATTATTTTGAGGAGTATACCGGTACTTGAAAAAAGACTAACAGCAAGATTTGAATTTTTATTCTGATTGCAACACCCCAACAACTGAGATGGGAACCGGCTAAACATAAACTATTTGGATTGCACTGCAAAAAATGCCTTATATACCCCATGCAGGGTTCTGGAAATATTTTGAAAATCCACTTGCCCAGGGCAAGTCCAGGGCAAGTGGATTTTCAAAAGTCACTTGCCCTGCCCATAATGTCACTTGTCCCACATTTAAGAACATTTAATTGCCCTAAAAATTGGCGCTTTACGATTATTCGTGTTAAATGAGATGGACCGCCGCATAATTTGGACCATTATACTTAGTTGAAAAAGAAAGGGAGAATGTAGTTAATTGTATTTATTCGTATAAAAAAATCAAAAGGTTCTTCTTTGTGTCTATTACATATATGTGTTACTTTAATCATAAAATGATGAATGTGACAGTATACAAACTAATTTTATTCCCCCCTCCCACTCCCACCCCAACAAGCACCACACACACACCACCCCATTATTTTTGATGACCATCCAAAACAAGAGGTCAATGACCTTGAAGCTCTACTGATTGATTTTGATTTCAGGAAGTAGTCGCTAGACTTGTTTTTTGAAAATCTATTTTTAACCGTGGCGGCCATCTTGAATTTCCGGCCGACCTGAAATTTTGCTAAGATCAATAAGACATTAAGAGCAACATTCCTGTGAAGTTTCATGAAAATCCGTCAGCTAGTTACAAAGAAGTAGTCGCTACAAGTTTTCATTATATAACTCTATGTAAACAAAGCAGCCATGTTTAAGGTCAAATCAAAACGATTTTCGACAAGGACCAACATCATGTCATACTGATCATTTTAGAAAAAGTCCCATATCAATATCTCTTATTGTTTTGAAGAAGTAGTAGTCCCTACAAACTAATTTATTTTAAATCTATTTTTAGCTGTGGCGGCCATCTTGAATTTCCGGCCGACCTGAAATTTTTCTAGCAACTAGACATCAAGAGCAACATTCCTGTGAAGTTTCATGAACATCCGTCAAGTAGTTTCAGAGGAGTAGTCGCTACAAGTTTTTACTATATAACTCTATGTAAACAAAGATGGCCGCTGGCAGCCATGTTTAACGTCGAATCAAAATAATTTTCCACAAGGATCTACATCATGTCATGCTGATCATTTTAGAAAAAGTCCCATATCAATATCACTTATAGTTTTCAAGAAGTAGTCGCTACAAACTTATTTTTTAAAAATCTATTTTTAGCTGTGACGGCCATCTTGAATTTCCGGCCGACCTGAAATTTTGATAGGATCAATAAGACATCAAGAGCAACATTCCTGTAAAGTTTCATGACAATCCGCCAAGTAGTTTCAGAGGAGTAGTCGCTACAAGTTTTTACTATATAACTCTATGTAAACAAAAATGGCCGCTGGCAGCCATGTTTAACGTTGAATCAAAACGATTTTTGACTAGGATCAACATCATGTAATGCTGATCATTTTAGAAAAAGTCCCATATCAATATCACTTATAGTTTTCAAGAAGTAGTCGCTACAAACTTATTTTTTAAAAATCTATTTTTAGCTGTGACGGCCATCTTGAATTTCCGGCCGACCAGAAATTTTTCTAGGATCAATTAGACATCAAGAGCAACATTCCTGTAAAGTTTCATGACAATCCGCCAAGTAGTTTCAGAGAAGTAGTCGCTACAAGTTTTTACTATATAACTCTATGTAAACAAAGATGGCCGCTGGCAGCCATGTTTAACATTGAATCAAAACGATTTTTGACTAGGATCAACATCATGTCATGCTGATCATTTTAGAAAAAGTCCCATATCAATATCACTTATAGTTTTCAAGAAGAAGTCGCTACAAACTTGTATTTTAAAACTCTATTTTTAGCTTTGGCGGCCATCTTGGATTTCACATCAACATGAATTTTTGCTAGGATCAACTAGACTTTATGGGCAACATTTCTGTAAAGTTTCATGAATATCCATCCAGTAGTTTCAGCTGTGAAGTCGCTACAAATAAAAGTTTACGGACAGACGGACGGACGACGGACGCCGCACCACGGCATAAGCTCTGCTGATCTCTGATCAGTAGAGCTAAAAATTGCTTGGCAGCAAGTATATTTATGGAACTTTTAATGTCACAGTGTGTACAATTAACCAGTTGACAGAAAAAAGAAGCTATTGTGTTCAATTAAATGTGTGACGAGCAAAGAAACAAGACAAAAAGGTTATTAAAAATATTCACTTGGCCCCCAATATCTGTAACCATGGTAACGTTTCTACGCCTTTGTCTTTGAACTAAAGGGAATTAGATGAAAGCAAGAGGCATGAATAGGGTTTTCCCTAGGAATTGTTTAAGAAGTAGTAGCAGTAACCTTATTTATCAAAAGCTAAAGTTCAGAACTTGAGAAAAAGGTCCCGTGATTGTTTTGAAATCGCCAAAACCCTTGATATGCGCATATCGCTTAGTTATTCAACTTATTTGTGTAGTATGCACTTCCATATACGTTTAATTACAGAGTATATCAATGAAATACACCAAATACCTCATAAAATCGCATTAATAAACGAGTGCTTCGAGTAAAAGAAAATGTATTTTCGTTACGAAAAAATCTTCGGCTAGATTATCTAAACAAAAACATCACGTCATGTGGGTCTGTCAATCATTATTTTGACACATTAAATTTGCAAATTAAGGAATTTCTGTATTTGATTGATGGAAGGTCCAAATGACTTTCAGTGAATATCTGGAAACGATTTCTGCTAGTAGCTATGTTTATGGTTGGGAGGTCACGGACATGATTGCCATGATTTCACGGGACGATGGACACACATCTGACGGTCGTGTCAGGATTAATTGTGAAACGATGTGAAATGCGCGTGTGGGTTAATTAGCTGTTTATTGAAATAATGCCACAAATTAAGCTGCCTGGGGCGAGAATGTTGATTGTACCGAAAGTTGTTTGATCGTAGAGGCAAAAAACAGCGTCCAGATTTATTCAGTTATCAAATTCTGATATGGCTAGTTTGCCACTTGATTTGGTCTGGAATGGAAACGTCCAGTCGGGCAAGTGGCGGGCAACAGATTTGCCCGCACCCAAAATCCACTTGCCCGGGGCGTCGGACAACTGTACGTATTTCCGGAACTCTGTCATGTATTGTCATACTGATACTAGTGATGTACCGAATACTGCCGATTAATCGATTGTAACCGATCATCAGTTTATTACATCGATTACGAAAGTTTATAAGCGATTGTCGGTAAAATGTAAAAGCACGCTTTAATTAGGACTATTCCATTACAACATACCCAGGACCTCAGGAAGGCAATTTAATAAACATGTATGTGTGAACCTTATCTTATGAAGTTTGCTTCTTTCGCCGCCAAATTTGAAGTGTCGTCTGCTAACATTTGAATTCAAACCTTCGGGTAATACGTTATATATAAAACATTTTTACTGAGTGGCGAACTGTGTAAACCCTGATCAGCCTGCACTTCGTGTGAATGTTGATCTGGGCCTTAACTGGTCGTAGATCAATGCTTTCGACTGTGGCAGCAAAAGGGTTAAAATCTAATCTGCATCTATGGGAGGGTGTTTATTTTCGAAAGTGCCTTCCTGGGGTCCTATGCATGTTTAAATGGAACAGCCCATAATGTTAAAAGCAGAAATAAACACGATTACCCAGGAGAAAACAATTAGGACACTAGTGAAAATGAGCATATACACAAATAAACATTTATATAAATTAGAATTATTTTGCTGATTAAAATAAAATAACAATAAAATATAAGAAACAAGACGGGAAAGAATACATACTACAACATAAATTTTATAAATTCAAGGCCTGAAACACAAATTAACATACACGTTATATTTCATACTGACTGACCGATTATAATGATGATCGGTTTCACCCAACCGATTGTAACTTATGATCGATTGTAAAATTCAACTTGGTGCCCATCACCAACTGATACTATGTAACACATTTTTAATGATGTTGATATGTCAGGGTTTGAAAATGTACCCGTCCTGTAGGATGAGTAAACTCTAAAACTTACTCGTCCTTAACAATTGAGTGATTTCTGTCAAAACAAATATTAATTCTGTTCAAATAGAAATGCGGCCAATATTTTATACGTATTGTTAAACAGTTAAAGATTATTTTAATTTGAACAATCTTAGCTTATTCACGCAATAAACGAAATATACCGGCATGTTAAGATCATAGTATTCACACTTTACACACGGAACATATAGACTTGAAAGTACACTACGTCATGGCCGGTTTTATACACACTAATGTGAGAGACTCACTTGGCATTCTTCATGGCATCTTCCTCCACAGATTTGTCGTCTGTTGACAATCCCTTACTCAGTCGTATGTCTAACACTAGTCTTCTGCAAATATTAGATGAAAAGAAATAAAGCACGTCTTGCTGCTGAATTAAAAGTGGAAATCGTTTCTTTGTTTCCTTCTTCTCTAAAATAAACCAAACAATTTTTAATTTTTTTCCTTTTGTCACTTCATGAAAAACTTCATGAATAAGTAACAATTGAAAATATTTCAAATTTAAAAGTGTCCAGTTTCTTTTGCAACTGAGTATATAAACATAGTCTAAGTTTAACTTAATCACTATCTTATTAACCACTATCTTAATCTTACAATTTTCAATCCTTGAATCTATAAGATTTCAGCTTTCATTCTTAGGCCAAAAAAATAGGTGTGTTCCCTATTGCATGATCTAAAAAAATAGGGTAGGTCGGAAGGCATTCTTTTTTTTTTTAGAGCAAGATATTGTGAGATTCTAATGTATTTATCTCGTAATCCCCATAAAAGTTGATGATACAACTGAAAGTTTCTCTGTGATGTCAGTTTACCTCGATATATTGTGTTCAATCATTGTTCAGAACAAACTATTAATTTTTTTTTCATAAGTTTTAGGGTCGGCCCCTTAAAAATAGGATCGGTAGGGCCGGTATTTTTTTTTGTGGCCTTATCATGTTCCTCATGTAAAGATATTCTGTAGAAATTCCAGAAATTGACGTCCCACCCGAGGACGGCAAACACTTATTTTTTTACATGGGTTGCCGTATTTTTAAACGATTGATATACACGGGTCGCCGTGTTTATATTATTGAATTACATGGGTGGTTGTACAAAAAATCAAATGGTAGGTGGGTGTCAATGACCTAAAATGTTGGTATATAGGTGTCAGGGTGTCAACAAATGTTCGTATATGGGTCTAAAAAAAAGCCAATTCATGAATAATTAATTGGGTCGGTCTAGGTTGAAACAATATAACGATAACATCTGAATGATACAGAATTTGATGGACAAGTCTATTTTCCCTGATTAACTATTTTTCGGCACGTCTGCAGAATTTATGATATTTCCGTAACGTTATGGTCGCCGCAAAGAAAGAGAAGGTAATTTACACACAGAGAGACATAGAAAGATGGTGTTATATAAGCACACTCTACCCTTCAGATACTTTTTGTGTAAAGAATTATGTTGTGGAAAATAGGGACCGGAGAATATGTTAAACGGGGTACCGCAAATTTGACTTGTCTCCCGATTTGACGATAAAATCCGAGGACACTGAAATGAAACAACAAAGGCGGACGACGACGTTGTTGATTTTCTGTCGAACGCACATTTACTAGAATACGTGGGTGGCTATATAAAAAGTTAATGGAATTACATGGGTGGCCGTGTATAAAGGTGGCGGGGGTAAAAAAAAAAGTGCTTCTATAGGGGGGACCTCATAATTTGTGAAACAGCCCTTAAACCAATACTGTAAATAATAGATATAAACCTATAGACTGAAAAGCAAACACGAATATTGAGATTACAGAAGTCTTGAAAGGTCAGGGCAGAAACATGGATCAACGGAGTCCATTTCAAGTACTCTTGCTCTACCTGTAGTGAGGTATAAAAGGCATGAAATTTCGAAAGCTAAATTCAATAAGGCCTAACCATAATAAGTGTGTTTCGGGTAACCCGACCCTGCCTATGACTCTGTGATTGATGCTCAATATTTCGAGATTTTAGCGAAGGAAAAAATGCATTTTGGATAACATAATATATATTTAATACTTGCGAAATATATTTTAATCTGTTAAAAGGTTTCGTCCCAGATGAACATCATAGCATAACAACATGTACTTATAGGTACAACTATATGCACTCATGCATTACTTATTTTTGGCAAGGCATACTGGATGTTAACTTAATGTTTGCTAAACATGCATAATAAATGACATCATACTTAAACTCGTCAAACTGTAGGTTTCCGTCTAAGTTGCGGTCAAAGTATCTGAATATATATCGACATCGCATCTCGGCAGGCATACCCCCGTGCTGTGTGCTGGGTTCCATGGCGGCAAGGCCCAGCAGCATGTCTTTACAGGATAGATATTTCCTCTTGTGCACATCGAACGCCCTGCAAACAGAAGGATTTGTTTGTTTGAATGGTGTTTAACGTTTTAGGCCATATATATGAGGGTCGAATTTTTTTGTGGCAGAGGGAGACCACCCCATTTTTTCTGGGTATAACCAGTACTGTATACTTCCACCATCCGTAAGAATCGACACATTCTCAGTTGAGCTCCCAGTGGGATTCGAACCCGCAGTGTGAGAGTCAAGAAGGTTTACAACACAACTCGACTGCTTGGAAACAGAAGGAGTAAGATAGCTGTATTAACATGTGTAATAACTAACAAATACATCATTTAGTGGGATACTAAACAGTCTGGAAAAGTATAACAGTTGAAATTATTAACATTTATTAACTAATTCTTGCAAATAATCCATGTACCTTAATATAATTTTTATGTTGACTGGGAAGGGGTTTTACTGTCACATTTCCTCTTTTCGCTGTTTGCATTTCCCCCCAGCCTTACTGAATAATTTGCTTTCCCCCACAACACACTTCGTGTATGGCATTTACCCTTCTCACCTGCCTCCTCTGTATTGTTTTACCCATGTTTGACCTATTTACTGACTTCCAAAGCCCTGGGTACTCCAAACACTTCCTGTATGGCATTTACCCCTCTCACCTGCCTCCTCTGTATTGTTTTACCCATGTTTGACCTATTTACTGACTTCCAAAGCCCTGGGTACTCCAAACACTTCCTGTATGGCATTTACCCCTCTCACCTGCCTCCTGTATTGTTTTACCCATGTTTGACCTATTTACTGACTTCCAAAGCCCTGGGTACTCCAAACACTTCCTGTATGGCATTTACCCTTCTCACCTGCCTCCTCTGTATTGTTTTACCCATGTTTGACCTATTTACTGACTTCCAAAGCCCTGGGTACTCCAAACACTTCCTGTATGGCATTTACCCCTCTCACCTGCCTCCTCTGTATTGTTTTACCCATGTTTGACCTATTTACTTGACTTACAAAGCTCTGGGTACTCCAAACACTTCCTGTATGGCATTTACCCCTCTCACCTGCCTCCTCTGTATTGTTTTACCCATGTTTGACCTATTTACTAACTTACAAAGCCCTGGGTACTCCAAACACTTCCTGTATGGCATTTACCCCTCTCACCTGCCTCCTCTGTATTGTTTTACCCATGTTTGACCTATTTACTGACTTCCAAAGCCCTGGGTACTCCAAACACTTCCTGTATGGCATTTACCCCTCTCACCTGCCTCCTCTGTATTGTTTTACCCATGTTTGACCTATTTACTTGACTTCCAAAGCCCTGGGTACTCCAAACATTTCCTGTATGTCATTAACAACTCTCACCTGCCTCCTCTGTATTGTTTTACCCATGTTTGACCTATTTACTGACTTCCAAAGCCCTGGGTACTCCAAACACTTCCTGTATGGCATTTACCCCTCTCGACTGCCTCCTCTGTATTGTTTTACCCATGTTTGACCTATTTACTTGACTTCCAAAGCCCTGGGTACTCCAAACACTTCCTGTATGGCATTTACCCCTCTCAACTGCCTCCTCTGTATTGTTTTACCCATGTTTGACCTATTTACTGACTTCCAAAGCCCTGGGTACTCCAAACACTTCCTGTATGGCATTTACCCCTCTCACCTGCCTTCTCTGTATTGTTTTAAAACCCATGTTTGACCTATTTACTGACTTCCAAAGCCCTGGGTACTCCAAACACTTCCTGTATAGCATTTACCCCTCTCACCTGCCTTCTCTGTATTGTTTTACCCGTGTTTGACCTATTTACTAACTTCCAAAGCCCTAGGTACTCCAAACACTTCTTGTATGGCATTTACCCCTCTCCACTGCCTTCTCTGTATTGTTTTACCCATGTTTGACCTATTTACTGACTTCCAGAGCCCTGGGTACTCCAAACACTTCCTGTATGGCATTTACCCTTCTCACCTGCCTCCTCTTTATTGATTTACCCATGTTTGACCTATTTACTGACTTCCAAAGCCCTGGGTACTCCAAACACTTCCTGTATTGCATTTACCCCTCTCACCTGCCTCCTCTGTATTGTTTTACCCATGTTTGACCTATTTACTGACTTCCAAAGCCCTGGGTACTCCAAACACTTCCTGTATGGCATTTACCCCTCTCACCTGCCTCCTCTGTATTGTTTTACCCATGTCTGACCTATTTACTAACTTCCAAAGCCCTGGGTACTCCAAACACTTCCTGTATGGCATTTACCCATCTCACCTGCCTCCTGTTTATTGTTTTACCCATGTTTGACCTATTTACTGACTTCCAAAGCCCTGGGTACTCCAATTGAATTGAATTGGATTTTATAGTCGCACCAACAGCTAAGGTCATATGGCGACTTTCCAGCTTCCACTGGTGGAGGAAGACCCTAGATGCCCCTCCGGGCAATTTTCGTGCACGGGCGGGCACCTGGGTAGAACCACCGACGTTCCGCAAGCCAGCTGGATAGCTTCCTCACATAAAGATTCCTAGGCCCCTGAGGGATCGAACCTACAGCGGTGAGGGGCAAATGATTTCAAGTCAGAGACTCTAACCACTCGGCCACGGACGCCCCCTTGGGTACTCCAAACACTTCCTGTATGGCATTTACCCCTCTCACCTGCCTCCTCTGTATTGTTTTACCCATGTTTGACCTATTTACTGACTTTCAAAGCCCTGGGTACTCCAAACACTTCCTGTATGACATTTAACCCTCTCACCTGCCTCCTCTGTATTGTTTTACCCATGTTTGACCTATTTACTGACTTCCAAAGCCCTGGGTACTCCAAACACTTCCTGTATGGCATTTACCCCTCTCACCTGCCTCCTGTATTGTTTTACCCATGTTTGACCTCTTTACTGACTTCCAAAGCCCTGGGTACTCCAAACACTTCCTGTATGGCATTTACCCCTCTCACCTGCCTCCTCTGTATTGTTTTACCCATGTTTGACCTATTTACTGACTTCCAAAGCCCTGGGTACTCCAAACACTTCCTGTATGACATTTACCCCTCTCACCTGCCTCCTCTGTATTGTTTTACCCATGTTTGACCTATTTACTGACTTCCAAAGCCCTGGGTACTCCAAACACTTCCTGTATGACATTTAACCCTCTCACCTGCCTCCTCTGTATTGTTTTACCCATGTTTGACCTATTTACTGACTTCCAAAGCCCTGGGTACTCCAAACACTTCCTGTATGGCATTTACCCCTCTCACCTGCCTCCTGTATTGTTTTACCCATGTTTGACCTCTTTACTGACTTCCAAAGCCCTGGGTACTCCAAACACTTCCTGTATGGCATTTACCCCTCTCACCTGCCTCCTCTGTATTGTTTTACCCATGTTTGACCTATTTACTGACTTCCAAAGCCCTGGGTACTCCAAACACTTCCTGTATGACATTTACCCCTCTCACCTGCCTCCTCTGTATTGTTTTACCCATGTTTGACCTATTTACTGACTTCCAAAGCCCTGGGTACTCCAAACACTTCCTGTATGGCATTTACCCCTCTCACCTGCCTCCTCTGTATTGTTTTACCCATGTTTGACCTATTTACTTGACTTCCAAAGCCCTGGGTACTCCAAACACTTCCTGTATGGCATTTACCCCTCTCACCTGCCTCCTCTGTATTGTTTTACCCATGTTTGACCTAATTACCCGACTTCCAAAGTCCTGGGTACTCCAACCAGGATACCATTCAGAGCATAATAACACGGATATAAATAAACAATTAGGATTTATGTGAAATTTGAAGTTTGATGAAAACAACTATTTTCTGAGAGAATGCAAAACTAAACTTTAAGTGCTTTTTAAAAGGAAATAATCAATATAAATACAAAATCATTCTTTTCACTCAATTGGCACTGAATGAAGCATGAATACTAAAACAATTAAATAATTATAAAACACTAAATTAAAACCCACCTGAAGAGATGGTCAATGTTTTCCATTTTTGCACCTTTCATCTCCATATACTTGGTAAACACGTGTTTGTTCATACAGTGACTTGGGTGGGTCCAATTCATGAACTCTTGAAAAAGTAGCTCTTGTTCTACAAATGTTTTGAAAATGGCTAATAAAACTTGTTTTGGCTTGGCTTATTTATAATTTAAAATAGCAATATTCTCTTAATTCCTCTCAATTACTTCAACAACTCATAAATCATTCCACCCAATTCTTCCAACGAACGATAAATTCTTGCAAATTACACACAATTATTCCAATAAGCCTTTAAAAATTCCTGCTAATTATAATGAATTCTTTCAACAACTCACAAATCCTAGTAATTCCACTCAATTTTTTTCAAAAGACATAAATCCTCAGTTTTTCCAACAAACCATAAATTTCTGCTAATTCAACTCAGTTCTTCCAACAAACCATAAATTTCCACTAATTCCAATCAGTTCTTCCAACAAACCAAAAAAATATCCATTTTCAGTTAATTCCACTCAGTTCTTCTAACAATCGACAAAATAATTAATTTCCGTTAAGTCCACTCAGTTCTACCAACAATCCACAAATTTCCATTAATTCCACTCAGTTCTTCCAACAAACCATAAATTCCTCAATTCTTCCAACAAACCATAACATTCCATTAATTACACTCAATTCTTTCAACAAGTTATAAATTACAGCTATCCACTCAATTTTTGAATTAAGTTATAATAATATTAAAACAAGAGCATCAAGAATTGCAGGGCAATCCAAAGTCCTCCATCGGCCCAAACAAACATTTTCCAGACATTTTCTATGATGGAGATCAAAGGTCAAGGTCAAGGTCACAATGACCTTATTTTGGTACGCGACACACCACTATCCCAAGATGTATTCACATACCAAGTTTGGTGTCTCTAAATGTTATAGTATTGAAAATACGGTCTGGACAAGCATTTTCTATGACAGAGGTCACAGGTCAAGGTGACAATGACCTTATTTTGGTATGTGACACACCGCTTTTGGTATCTCTAAGTGTTATAGTATTGAAAATACGGTCCGGCCAAGCACTTAGATCAAGGTCACAATGACCTTATTTTGGTACGCGACACATCGCTTTCCCAAGATGTATTCACATACCAAGTTTGGTATCTCTAAGTGTTATAGTATTGAAAATACGGTTCCGGACAAGCATTTTCTATGAAAGAGGTCACAGGTCAAGGTCACAGTGACCTTATTTTGGTATGCGACACAACGCTATCCCAAGATGTATCCACATACCAAGTTTGGTATCTCAGTCTTATAGTATTAAAATTTTGGCCCGGACAAGCATTTCGGAAGGAAGGACGGACAAGGTGCAAACATATAGTCCCCCCCGGGACCGGTGGGGGACTAATAATATGTTGATTTATAAAGGTTTAAAATACTGTTCTGTTGAGTGCATATTTCCATGAATTATATAACAAGGGTGACCAGATTGCATGTGTTGTGCTGATATTAAGTTCAAATTTAGGGTTAGATGCCAAACTATTGTAACTATTATATATAAATAAAGAACAAGATAAAGCCGTTTTACGTTGAACCCTTTTAAATGTGCATTTTAAATTCCTAGACATTTTAAATTCCTCGACTAGCGAAAATGCATTTAAAGGGACACATGGCAATCTTGAAGTTTTTATCAAGCATTAAAATTAGCATCTCAATTTATTAATCCGGTATCAGTTTGACTTTAAACCGGCTGGCATATATTTAAATACAATTTTGAGTTTTCGACTTTTCTTTATTATTCTACCATTGTTATCGTTGAACTCTTTTAAATGTGCATTTTAAATTCCTAGACATTTTAAATTCCTAGACTATCAAAAATGCATTTAAAGGGACACATGGCAATCTTGAAGTTTTTATCAAGCATTAAAATTAGCATCTCAATTTATTAATCCGGTATCAGTTTGACTTTAAACCGGCTGGCATATATTTAAATACAATTTTGAGTTTTCGACTTTTCTTTATTATTCTACCATTGTAATATTCTTAAAATTAATATTAATATATTGTCCCTATGAGCTGTGACAGTGAGTACATATTTCATCATTGGATGAATGAACCTGAGATATGATGAAAAGTTAAAGAAAAAAAAAAAGGCTTACAAAGTTTATAAGCTTAACCCTTTCGCTGCCGAAGGCGACTTTTGTCGACTGCTAGGCAGACTGCCGAAGGCGACTTTTGTCGCCCTGGTACGTCAAATGTTTTGTGCTATTCATATGACAATGTTTTCCTAACAACGACACCAGGAATTCCCCCGATTTCAAAACGAGGTTCTTTGTTTGCAAGAAACTAATTTTAACCAAAGGAATTTCGGCATTTGTGTATGTAAAAACGTAAATAAAAGGACAAATTGTATAGGGATTTCGAGACACAAAATGGCTTCCTCAAAAAAGGGACCAACGTTTGCAGGAGCGCAAGTTCTGCAAATGATTTGCTACGACAGCGACGGTGAAGGTGGCGATTATGAAACATATTCTGACGAATTTTCTTTTGATATTTTACGTATATTCACCTAATTAAACTGATATGAATGATAAAATTATGATATTTTAAAAAATTTAATTATATAATTAAATTATATAAAGCTTTGAAGTAGAATTTTTATTTTTTTATATATTATTGAAGTTTATGTATATATCTATGTCCTGTTCAAATCTGAAGTTGATATGTCTTGAAATAACGAAGTTATTGCCGTTTTCCCAAGTGCACCCAATTATCAGGAATCTCTGTAAAAATATTTGGCACTGGGGAGTACATTTGCCTATTAATTTGGCAGCGAAAGGGTTAAAGGGACACTGTCCGTAAGTTAGCAGATATTGAGCATAAACAAATAACCGTCTGACGTTTATTCAGTGAAATGTATACATGAAAACATGAGCATAGGCCCTAAGAAGTCTGTAGTAATACATTCGTGAGTTTGAAAAAAAAAAAATTTTTAAATTATTATTTGTAAATAAAGTGGGACCCACCATATTTACCTTTTCAGCGATCACGTGACTTCCATTAGGTTTTCACCATAGTATGTATTGCGTTATATGTATAGCCCGGTTAGCTCAGTCAGGAGCGATGTCGAATTACTTTACGCTCACGCTCATTATTATTACCGCGAGTGTAATTTTAGTTTGGGCTGCGAGTTCAAACGCCCGAAGCGGTTTCTTTTTTTTGTACCGCGATTGAATTCCGTCAAACAATATTGCTTTTAATTAGTAAATATTCAATAATGTTTGATGTGTAATGTTTGCGAACATAATTAGTGTGTTTTATAAGCTACAAGAAATGTCACAGTAAGTGACAAATGCCCCCGAAGTGACCTGTAAGTGTGACCTTGACCTTGGAGCAATATGAAACCAACAGACATATTTAAAAAAAAAAAAGAAAAAAAAAAATCAAACAAACAATAAAAATAAAATAAAAATTTAAAAAAAAAAAAGAAAAAAAAAAAAAGAAGTTATATGACAATCTGTCCATTATTGTCAGAGTTATTAACTGGAGACGATTGTACGGATGGACGGACGGACGGACGGACGGATGGACAGATGTCATCCGACTTTTTAGTTCTGAGCATAAACATATCGTTCATATATTCACAAACCCCTTCGGGAGTATTTGTCATTTACAGCGACATTTTTAAACCGCCGAAGAGTGGCATTTAGTACTCGCAATGTCCGTCCAGCAGTCTGTTCGTCCGTGCTAACGAAATACAAGAAAAGTGTGACCTTGACCTTGGAGCAATTACGAAACCAACAGATATATTTAAAAATAATTTTAAACAAGAGGTCAATGACCTTGAAGCTCTACTGATTGATTTTGATTTCAGGAAGTAGTCGCTACAGACTTGTTTTTTAGAAAATCTATTTTTAACCGTGGCGGCCATCTTGAATTTCCGGCCGACCTGAAATTTTGCTAGGATCAATTAGACATTAAGAGCAACATTCCTGTGGAGTTTCATGAAAATCCGTCAAGTAGTTTCAGAGGAGTAGTCGCTACAAGTTTTCATTATATAACTCTTATGTAAACAAAGATGGCGGCTGGCAGCCATGTTTAACATCAAATCAAAACGATTTTCGACAAGGACCAACATCATTTCATACTGATCATTTTAGAAAAAGTCCCATATCAATATCTCTTATAGTTTTGAAGAAGTAGTCGCTACAAACTTATTTATTTTAAATCTATTTTTGCTGTGGTGGCCATCTTGAATTTTGGCCGACTTGAAATTTTTCTAGGATCAACTAGACATCAAGAGCAACATTCCTTTGAAGTTTCATGAACATCCGTCAAGTAGTTTCAGAGGAGTAGTCGCTACAAGTTTTTACTATGTAACTCTATGTAACCAAAGATGGCCACTGGCAGCCATATTTAACGTCGAATCAAAATAATTTTCGACAAAGATCAACATCATGTCATGCTGATCATTTTAGAAAAAGTCCCATATCAATATCACTTTTAGTTTTCAAGAAGTAGTCGCTACAAACTTATTTTTTAAAAATCTATTTTTAGCTGTGAAGGCCATCTTGAATTTCCGGCAGATCTGAAATTTTGCTAGGATCAATTAGACAACAAGAGCAACATTCCTGTAAAGTTTCATGACAATCCGCCAAGTAGTTTCAGAGGAGTAGTCGCTACAAGTTTTTACTATATAACTCTGTAAACAAAGATGGCCGCTGGCAGCCATGTTTAACGTTGAATTAAAACGATTTTTGACAAGGATCAACATCATGTCATGCTGATCATTTTAGAAAAAGTCCCATATCAATATCACTTATAGTTTTCAAGAAGTAGTCGCTACAAACTTGTATTTTAAAATTCTATTTTTAGCTTTGGCGGCCATCTTGGATTTCACATCAACATGAATTTTTGCTAGAATCAACTAGACTTTATGGGCAACATTTCTGTAAAGTTTCATGAATATCCATCAAGTAGTTTCAGAGGAGTTGTCGCTACAAATAAAAGTTTACGGACAGACGGCCAGACGGACGGACGACGGACGCCGCACCACGGCATAAGTTCTGCTGATCTCTGATCAGTCGAGCTAAAAACAATAAAAAAATACAAAAAAAATAATTTAAAAATAAATAAATATTAAAAACAAGAGGTCAATGACCTTGAAGCTCTACTGATTGATTTTGATTTCAGGAAGTAGTCGCTACAAACTTGTTTTTTGAAAATTTATTTTTAGCCGTGGCGGCCATCTTGAATTTCCAGCCGACCTGATATTTTGCTAGGATCAATTAGACATAAAGAGCAACATTCCTGTGAAGTTCATGAAAATCCGTCAAGTAGTTTCAGAGGAGTAGTCGCTACAAGTTTTCATTATATAATTCTATGTAAACAAAGATGGCCGCTGACAGCCATGTTTAACATCTAATCAAAATGAGTTTTGACAAGGACCAACATCATGTCATGCTGATCATTTTAGAAAAAGTCCCATATCAATATCACTTATAGTTTTCAAGAAGTAGTCGCTACAAACTTATTTTTTAAAAATCTATTTTTAACTGTGGCAGCCATCTTGAATTTCTGGCCGATCTGAAATTTTTCTAGGATCAATTAGACATCAAGAGCAACATTCCTGTAAAGTTTCATGAAAATCCGCCAAGCAGTTTCAGAGGAGTAGTCGCTACAAGTTTTTACTATATAACTCTATGTAAACAAAGATGGCCGCTGGCAGCCACGTTTAACGTCGAATCAAAACGATTTTTGATAAGGACCAACATCATGTCATGCTGATCATTTTAGAAAAAGTCCCATATCAATATCACTTATAGTTTTCAAGAAGTAGTCAAGAAGTTGTCGCTTATTTTTAGCCGTGGCGGCCATCTTGAATTTCCGGCCGACCTGAAATTTTGCTAGGATCATTTAGACATCAAGAGCAACATTCCTGTGAAGTTTCATTAAAATCCGTCAAGTAGTTTCAGAGGAGTAGTCGCTACAAGTTTTCATTATACAAGAGGTCAATGATTGATTTTGATTTCAGGAAGTAGTCGCTACAAAATGTTTTTTGAAAATCCATTTTTAGCCGTGGTGGCCATCTTGAATTTCCGGCCGACCTGAAATTTTGCTAGGATCAATTAGACATCAAGAGCAACATTCCTGTGAAGTTTCATGAAAATCCGTCAAGTAGTTTCAGAGGAGTAGTCGCTACAAGTTTTCATTATATAACTCTATGTAAACAAAGATGGCCACTGACAGCCATGTTTAACATTGAATCAAAATAATGTTCGACTCGGATAACCATCATGTCATGCTGATCATTTTAGAAAAAGTCCCATATCAATATCTCTTATAGTTTTCAAGAAGTAGTCGCTACAAACTTATTTTTTAAAAATCTATTTTTAGCCATGGCGGCCATCTTGAATTTCCGGCTGACCTGAAATTTTGCTAAGATCAATAAGACATCAAGAGCAACATTCGTGTGAAGTTTCATGAAAATCCGTCAAGTAGTTTCAGAGGAGTAGTCGCTACAAGTTATCATTATATAACTCTATGTAAACAAACATGGCCGCTGGCAGCCATGGTTAACGTCGAATCAAAATAATGTTCAACTTGAATAACCATCATGTCATGCTGATCATTTTAGAAAAAGTCCCATATCAATATCACTTATAGTTTTCAAGAAGTAGTCGCTACAAACTTGTATTTTGAAAATCTATTTTTAGCCATGGCGGCCATCTTGAATTTCCGGCCGACCTGAAATTTTGCAAGGATCAATTAGACATCAAGAGCAACATTCCTGTGAAGTTCATGAAAATCCGTCAAGTAGTTTCAGAGGAGTAGTCGCTACAAGTTTTCATTATATAATTCTATGTAAACAAAGATGGCCGCTGACAGCCATGTTTAACATCTAATCAAAATGATTTTTGACAAGGACCAACATCATGTAATGCTGATCATTTTAGAAAAAGTCCCATATCAATATCACTTATAGTTTTCAAGAAGTAGTCGATACAAACTTGCATTTTGAAAATCTATTTTTAGCCATGGCGGCCATCTTGAATTTCCGGCCGACCTGAAATTTTGCTAGGATCAATAAGACATCAAGAGCAACATTCCTGTGAAGTTTCATGAAAATCCGTCAAGTAGTTTCAGAGGAGTAGTCGCTACAAGTTTTCACTATATAACTCTATGTAAACAAAGATGGCCGCTGGCAGCCATGTTTAACGTCGAGTCAAAACGATTTTCGACAAGGACCAACATCATGTCATGCTGATCATTTTAGAAAAAGTCAAATATCAATATCTCTTATAGTTTTCAAGAAGTAGTCGCTACAAACTTATTTTTTAAAAATCTATTTTTAGCCGTGGCGGCCATCTTGAATTTCCGGCTGACCAGAAATTTTGCTAGGATCAATTAGACATCAAGAGCAACATTCCTGTGAAGTTTCATGAAAATCCGTCAAGTAGTTTCAGAGGAGTAGTCGCTACAAGTTTTCATTATATAACTCTATGTAAACAAAGATGGCCACTGGCAGCCATGTTTAACGTCGAATCAAAATGATTTTCGACAAGGACCAACATCATTTCATGCTGATCATTTTAGAAAAAGTCCCATAGCAATATCCCTTAGAGTTTTCAAGAAGTAGTCGCTACAAACTTGTTTTTTAAAAACCTATTTTTAGATTTGGTGGCCATCTTGGATTTCACATCTACATGCATTTTTGCTAGGATCAACTAGACTCCATGGGCAACATTTCTGTAAAGTTTCATGAAAATCTATTCAGTAGTTTCAGAGGAGTAGTCGCTACAAAAAAAAAGTTAACGGACGGACGGACGGACAGACGGACGCCGCACCACGGCATAAGCTCTGCTGATCTCTGATCAGTAGAGCTAACTATTTTTAGATTTGGTGGCCATCTTGGATTTCACATCTACATGAATTTTTGCTAGGATCAACTAGACTCCATGGGCAACATTTCTGTAAAGTTTCATGAAAATCTATTCAGTAGTTTCAGAGGAGTAGTCGCTACAAAAAAAAAGTTAACGGACGGACGGACGGACGGACAGACAGACAGACGGACGACGGACGCCGCACCACGGCATAAGCTCTGCTGATCTCTGATCAGTAGAGCTAATAACTCTATGTAAACAAAGATGGCCGCTGGCAGCCATGTATTACGTCAAATCAAAACGATTTTCGACAAGGACCAACATCATGTCATGCTGATCATTTTAGAAAAAGTCCCATATCAATATCACTTATAGTTTTCAAGAAGTAGTCGCTACAAACTTGAATTTAAAAAATCTTTTTTTAGCTTTGGCGGCCATCTTGGATTTCACATCAACATGAATTTTTGCTAGGATCAACTAGACTTCATGGGCAACATTTCTGTAAAGTTTTATGAATATCCATCCAGTAGTTTCAGAGGAGTAGTCGCTACAAATAAAAGTTAACGGACAGACGGACGGACGACGGACGCCGCACCACGGCATAAGCTCTGCTGATCTCTGATCAGTAGAGCTAAAAAAAGTAAAACAAAATAATCAAACAACGGACACAACGTCTTGTTGTGGTGAGCAATTGTGCGAAGTTATTTGAAAATCCGTCGATTATTGTCCGAGTTATGAAGCGGAGACGATTGTATAGACAAACGGATTTTGAACCTTGATCTCTAAGTGTGACCTTGACCTTGGAGCCACGGACCTGGATTTTGTGCGCGACACGTTGCCTTGTTGTGGTGAGCAATTGTGCGAAGTTATTTGAAAATCCATCCATTATTGTCAGAGTTATGAAGCGGACACGAGTGTATAGACGAACGGACAGACAGTGCGATTACCTTTGGGGGCATAATTTTTTATTTTTTTTCGCGACACGACGTCTTGTTGTGGTGAGCAATTGTGCGAAGTTATTTGAAAATCCATCCATTATTGTCAGAGTTATGAAGCGGAGACGATTAAATAGATGAACGGATTTTGAATTTTGATCTCTAAGTGTGACCATGACCTTGGAGCCACGGACCTGGATTTTGTGCGCGACACGTCATCTTGCTGTGGTGAGCAATTGTGCGGAGTTATTTGAAAATCCATCCATTATTGTTAGAGTTATGAAGCGGACACGAGTGTATAGACGAACGGATTTTGACCTTTGACCTCTAAGTGTGACCTTGACTTTTGAGCCACGGACCTGGTTTTTGTGCGCGACACGTCATCTTGCTGTGGTGAGCAATTGTGCGGAGTTATTTGAAAATCCGTCCATTATTGTCAGAGTTATGAAGCGGACACGAGTGTACAGACGAACGGACAGACAGTGCGATTACTATATGCCACCCTTCGGGGGCATAAAAAGTTACGGACATTGTCCCTTTAAATACAAAATTTTAACACTTTTTTCTATAAATAAAAGGGGCAATAATTTGTTCAATTAAAAGCATGATTTATACAACCTGGCTCTATGGTGTGGTCTAATATGGGGTATAATGATGCAAAAGATATGTGCAAAGTTTCAGTCCATTGTATGAAGTGTTCTAAGTAGTAAAGGGGACATAATGTTGTTAAAATAAAAGCAGGAGTTACAGAACCTGACTCTATGATATTGTCTAATGATATAAAAATACATGTGTGAAGCTTTAATCCACTACGTGAAGTAGTTTCTGAGATGCAAGCTTACACACAAAACTTTAACCACCGAATGCAGACGACGACCAAGTGATGACAATAGCTCTTTCTTTTTTCTTCGAAAAGTCGAGCTAAAAATGGGAATAAGAACACAATCTCAAAGTTTAGACATTTTGCCAGGCTTGATGAAATTGATGAATATATCGTTTATGAAGTTTATTTGCGAAAAATGTACCGAATCGCTAGTTGACTTACGGTTGGTTTTAAAGTTACCGGTAAGTAGCATAATCACACTTGGATTACCTTTCTTTCCCAGTTTGGATGACTTGATTAGTGATTCTTGAGGTGTCATTTGTGATGACTCGACATCCAGACTGACATATTCTACACTGGTTTCACTCAGCGACGACTGGGGTACCATACCTGCAATACACAAAATAAAATATCTTCAAAATTGAGCAAAAACTCTCGACCCTTTTTTCTTATAAAAAGGAGTACAGGATCTTGGGATATTCAGCTTTACATGTTATAAAATCAATGAATTATAAACGACTGAGTCATGAAAGTTATGAGTTGAATTCAAAGTCACTTTAATCCATTTTTGTGTGGAGAACATGAATTGTGTCATGTTTTTTTCAACTGGGAAGGGACCTTAGAATTCAACAAGAAATGTCACAATAAGTGACCTGTAAGTGTGACCTTGACCTTGGAGCAATATGAAAAAAAATATTATTAAACAATCACAAACCAAATTATTAAAAAAATATATTTTTTTATTAAAAACAAAAAAAAAGAAGAAAAATTATTCAAAAAAAAAATAAAATCAAAAAATTATTAAAAAGAAAAGAAAAAAAAATCAAAAAAAAAAAGGATGACCTTGACCTTGGAGCCATGGACCTGGATTGCGTGCACGACATGTCGTTTGGTTGTGATGAGCACTTGTGCCAAGTTAATTGAAAAAACGTTCAGGCATGCAAAAGTTATTGACCGGACACAATTTGACCTTTGACCTCTAAGTGTGACCTTGACCTTGGGGCCACAGACCTGGATGTTGTGCGCGACATATCGTCTTGTTGTGGTGAGCACTTGTGCCAAGTTATTTGAAAATCCGTCCATGAATGCCAGAGTTATTGACCGGACACAATTTGACTTTTGACCTCCAAGTGTGACCTTGACCTTGAAGACCTGGGTTTTGCGCGCGACACATCATCTTGTTATTGTGATCACTTGTGCCAAGTTATTTAAAAATCTCTGCAGGGGTTGTGACGTTACGGTCCGGACACGAAATTACGTACCAGTTTTTGACCTATGAACTGCAAGTGTGACCTTGACCTTTGAGGTACGCCCTGGGTTTTTATGCGCGACACATCGTCTGGTTATGGTGATCACTTGTGCCAAGTAATCTTCATCATCATCCCTGCATTGTTTCAGGTGCCATCTCGCTCGCATCAAAAGAGCAGTGCCAGAAAAACAATAAACGTGGCTCCAGCGTAAATGGAGTCTCTACGATAGAATTTGCAGCAACTCTGCAGTTCAGGGTGAGAAGGTTCTAGGCCCATTTTCCATATTTTATCTCGATGTACATGGAAGATGAGCCTGGGATGTTCATGCCTGTTAGGCGCCATATAACCTTTTCATGTGTTGGTGCGCCTTAAAACCCAATTCAATTCAATTTTTGTCAGAGTTATGAAGCGGACACGATTGTACAGACGAACAGACAGATTCGGGGGCATAAAAAGGATGTGTGAGGAAACAATAAGATAATGCAAGAGGTCAAAAACCTAGCTTCAATGTAAACAAAATACTTCATATATAATATTTTTGAAATTGGTAGAAAAGTGTTTTAAAGTACTACAACTAGTCAAGTGTAACATTTATCTTTAATTCTTTACATTGCTTTATTTCAGTTTTCCATGTGCAAAATTTAGGCTCAAATTTACATACAATAAGATCCCTAATAAATGCTCTGCCTCTAATCAACAACCTCACCTTCCGCATACCACCACTCCAACCACCCACCCATGTTGGCAGTAAACAGTGAAAAAAACAACACGACTTACAAAATCTGGAGAGTTTGTTTGTATGTATGGTGTTTTACGTCATGTTTAACACATGTAAGGTTATATATGACGGTCAAGGGGCGTCTGTGGCCGAGTGGTTAACGTCTCTGACTTGAAATCACTTGCCCCTCACCGCTGTAGGTTCGATCCCTCATGGGCCTAGGAATCTTTATGTGAGGAAGCTATCCAGCTGGCTTGCGGACCGTCGGTGGTTTTACCAGGTGCCCACCCGTGCACGAAAATTGCCCTGAGGGGCACCTATGGTCTTCCTCCACCAATGGAAGCTGGAAAGTCGCCATATGACCTTAGCTGTTGGTGCGACTATAAAATCCAATTCAATATGACGGTCAATTTTTTTTGTGGTGGAGGCAGACCACCCACTTTTCCTGGGTAGAACCAGTACTGTACACCTTCTGTCATCCATAAGAATCGACACTTTTGCCCTAACAAGTCGAGCTGCTAGTGGGATTCGAACACGCAACAGTGAGAGGCCAGAAGGTTTACAACGCAACGTCGTTAACCCCTCGGCCATGGAGATGCTAAATCTGAAGAGATAATCCATAGGGAATGATAGCCAAACATGGAAAACACATTAATGTTTAATAGAAATTTTATGATAAGCTAAATATACGACAAGTACTGGCACAGCTCCTTCAGAGATTTTCACTACATAATTCCTTCAAATATTTTCTTAACCCGAGGAAGGATAAAAAGTAATAATCATTTGAGTTTTGCTAAAATAAGTATGTCAGATTGATCATTCACCTGAGCCATCTTTGACTTGGTTAACAAACTTGGCGGGCTCTGGTCCCAGCATGTATGGTTCCACGGTGTCCATGTGCTGCTCCATCTCGATGTCTGATAACCACACTGCGTCGGCCTTGCACTAAAAATGGGCCACATATTTTATTCTGTGATAGTACTACATCTAGTCATGTGCAACATTTGATCTTTAATGCTTTACTGCTTTTGAAAAATGTGTTGCAAATGATTTTTTAAATAGTGCACTAGAAAAAACAGTTTAAAGGGACACGTGGCAATCTTGATTTTTTAAAATCTCACTGGGTTCCTTTAGTTTTTCTTGCAATCATTAATATTAATTACTTGGACTAGTATAATTCAAAGCAAATTTTTTTCATAGTATTTTAAAACTGCTGATTATGTAGCATCAATATTATATTTAAACGTTATTAGAATAACAAGAAACAAGAAAACTCAAAATTGTATTTAAATACATGTATATGCAAGCAGGTTTAAAGTCAAACTGCTACTGGATGCATAAATATGGGTGCACATTTTAATGATTCATAAAAACTTCAAGATTGTCATGTGTACCTTTAAGGGAAACATGGTATTAAAATTGGAGTTAAAGTCAAATTTTCTTCGTTATTCTATCTTTTTTAAAGGGACACACAGCAATCTTGATTTTTGAAAAACTCACAGTGACCAGTTAGTTTTTATACAAATCTTGCATTTGTTGAATCGATATCATTAGTATATAATTATAAGAATAGTATACAGCAAATTGTGTTTGCATATTATTAACTGTTGATCATACTGAACAATAATATATTTAAACCTTAGGTAGAAGAAGACAAGGAAACTCAAAATTAAATTTAATTATATGCGAGCAGGTCTGAAGTCAAAATGACACTGGATAAATAAATCGAGACGCTAATTTCAATGTTTGATAACACTTCAAGATTGCCGTGTGTCCCTTTAAACACAAAATTGGTGTATTTTTGTATGATGTTTTACGCCATTTTTAACACATGTCAGGTTATAATATATGACGTCAATTTGGTGGAGGCAGACCACCCACTTATCCTGGATAGAACCAGTACTGTACAGATCCCGCCATCCGTAAGGGCAAGAAAAAAAAAACAGTTGTGTTTCAGGTTTCCTGCTGAACAAAAAATAGGGTAGGTAGGTCAATTTCCATTTTTTTTTTTTTTACCACACAAAGGTTGAAATTACAATCAGAAAACATAATTATAAACTCTGATTTTGAGGGCCTCAAGGATGTATATATTGATATATATAATTTAAAAATGCTCCAAAATGGACTTTGAACTCATCACATGAATTCTAAACTTATTCAAAGTCAGTAATATTCTAAACTACTTGCAGAACACACATGCATTTGTTTGGAATATTGTTTCAATAAAACAGGCAACGTACATAAACTCTATGTTTGCTATTCTAAAACTGGAAGTATTAAATATGTTAAACAAGTGGATTGAAGCACATTATTTTATTGGTCATAAAAATCATTTCTATTAAAAACAAATAAAACAATGATACATGATATAACTTTCTGATCAAGTCGTTCTCGTAATAACATGATATTAAACATAATAACATGACAACATCAAATATAAATTTCCATAATCAGGATTTCATTCAGGGCCACCATGGAGTTGCATAGAATGCTATAATTAATAGAGGAACGTACGAGACAAGAAAGCAGAAAATCATCAACATTGTAAAACATACAATGAAATAAAATTACTTGTTTTTTTCACTTTTAATATTTCAATTTTATAAACATTCGTAGTGTGAGCCAAAGAATGCATTTGACTTTTTTTTTATTGTGTTGCAAGGAAAATACATATTTATATGAAGGATGAACCTCCCCGATAATATCGGCCACCAATTTTCGGTAGAAATACAGCTAATATAACCCCTGGCCTCTTAGTGGTTGCATTTAGCAACCTTGAAGGACATACGCCTTGCTGTGGCAGTCATTGTCGGGTAAAAACAAGCGAAACATCCGAGACACCAATCGCAGTATTTCCGTCGGACAACATTTTCGGTAGAAATACAGCTAATATAACCCCTCGCCTCTTAGTGGTTGCATTTAGCAACCTTGAAGGCCATACGCCTTGCTGTGGCAGCCATTGTCGGGTAAAAACAAGCGACACATCCGAGTTACACCAATCGCAGTATTTCCGTCGGACTAAAGCATTGACGAATACACAACGAAAACAATACTGTCATCATCGCGGCACAAATATTGAGATTTTTTTGATTTTCTTTTTTTTTCTCTTTTTTTTTTGAAACAGGAAAAAAAAGGCTAGAGTCTGGACAAAATATAGGGTCGGTCGGGAACCTGAAACACGACTGTTTCTTTTCTTGGCCTCATAATCGACACTTTCTCACTTACAAGTCGAGCTCCCAGTGGGCTTCGAACCTGCAGCGCTGAGAGGCGAAGGTTTACAAAGCAAGTTGTTAACCATTCGGCCATTGAGACGAGGTAGAACAAGAAGACAAAGGAAATTCAAAATTTTATTTAATTATATGCGAGCAGGTTTGAAATCAAAATCATAAGGTAGCTTTTTTTGACAAGGGTGACACTGGATAAATAAACTGAGATGCTAATTTCAATGTTTGATAACACTTCGAGACTGCCGTGTATCCCTTCAAACATAAAATTGGCATACTATAAACCACTATTTGTAATATTGCAACAACAATTTGCTGTGAACAATTAAAATAATTATTAATAATGAGTGACAACTATGCAAGTGGATGTTGTTGTAAGATTGATGTTGTGTCCCTTTAAGTTAAGACGTCAAATATGCTAACATTTAAAAGGAATGTAGCCCCACAGCCAAACAATCTTTAATATTTAGAGTCCTGAAATACTTGAAAAAGGGTGAAAGAATTAACAAAATCGGAAGATCAACAAAGAAGATTATGATCATTTGAAGATTGTGTTGAAATGGATATGGAAACTGCCATTTTGAGAGCTACTGTATGACATCACAGCTCTAAATGACCATATAATTTTATGGAATATTTATAAATATGAAAATTAACGGATTTATAGGGGAAAACATAACAGTAACTGTATAAAATATGTATACCTAATGGTAATAATGCTTTATATGACCAGTATATTCAGTTACATTATAACTGATGCCAGTTCTCAAAATGGCAGCTTGCACACATATACATACCCATTTCAAAAGAACGTTCAAATGATCATGTCTTCTTTAATAAACTGTTCACTCTTGACCTCAGAACTCTCAATAATAATGATTGTTGTTGGCCTACATTCCCTTTAACGGGACGCACGGCAATGTTAATTAAGGTACTTATCGAGAGATGAAATTCATGGGCACCAAGATTAATTTTTCAAAGTCAGTAATATTCTAAACTACTTGCAAATATTTAACCCTTAACCCGCTAAGCTTGACTATAATAGCCTTTGCATCCATTGTAAACCCAGATCAGCCTGCGAGTAACTCACAGACTGTAACTCGCAATGTCCAGCTGCTGATCAGTCATTTTTTTGTCACATAAATGGAAGGGTCTTAATTCAAAAAAAGAACAGTCCATTATATATATGTAGCGGGTTAAGGGTTGAATAAACTTACCTTTTCAATTGATGTAACAGGGGCAGCAAGGAAGATTACATGGATTTTTGTAGGAAGATTCATAAAGCGAGTAAACTGTGTACGAAGTACTCCCTTTAGGACTATCTTCTGACCAGTCACCTGCAAAAGTCACATTGATTCATTATAAAGAATGTAGAACTCTTTAAAGAAATCAACCTGCCAAAATAACGGAAAAATAAAACTACAAAATGATTTATCCAGGTGTTAAGGTTATATAATAATGTGTATGTGCCAATTAAATGTAAAAGTGTGTTAACGGGTTCTTAAAATACCTGTAATTGAATATGTTTAAAATAAATTACGGGTTGGTATACTTTAAAATTAATGCGTTTTCTTATTTATTTATTTTTACAAACATGGCATTTTCATAGCTACCAATACCACATTTAACCCATTTCATTCTAGAACCAAAGTTGATAAAAGTTCCTGTATATCTGAACATTTTCACGCGTTTTGCTGCAGCAGCAGATTACATTTCAGTGATGTTGGAAAAATATTGATTACATGGTCATTTTTATAAATCACATAACAAAACTATATATCATTTTGTAGTATTGAAATTCCTGACACAATGGTATAAGTTAACATGCAATATTCATGCAAAAACTCATGCAATTAAAAAAACAACATAGGTAAACATGCGAAAATGGTCATGAAAATATGTCCTACCTCACTTTCAGTTGAACATTTCTGTATGATATATTGACATTTGCTCTGGTAACCCAGGGAGTAGATTGTAGGGAATTTCAAGCCCTTGCTAGGAGTGTAATCAGCTTTAAATTCCATTGAATACTTCAAAAGTTATTTTTTTTTTATAAACTTGGTCACATGATATTTTTTTCCATTTCAGAACTGGTTTCGGAGACAGATTTACCCGAATGTTCATTGAAGCAAATAAGTTGATTCTCATTCAAATAAATAACTCAAAATTGTAACCAAGAGTTGCTGTTGTCTTATTTACACCATAATAAAGATAATTTATATTCATTTACATAGTTTTAAAGTTATATTTTGTATGTTTGTATGTACCGCCAAATCAGGTTGAATCGGTCACCTGGTATTATCGAGTTGAAGGCGGTCAGTAAAAGACGCTTCTTCACCCGCCAGTAGTCATTTCTGCTGGGCAATCTCATGATCCCCATTAGAAAACATAAGCCAAGGAATGCCTTCAAGCAGGGAACATCAACAGGGGACCACTCTGGTTCGAATGGGGGTGGGGGATTATTCGTCCTTTCCTTGGGGGGCATATCGGTTGGTTTCAGTAACCAAATAATCCCATAGGTCATCACCCCAGATCAAACCAAAATAATCACGGGGAAAAGCTTCCTCTGGGTGCTGAACTGTTGCACCCCCCTCACCTGTATACGGCCGTGTCTGGCGACGTTGAAAGTCATCCCGAACCCATCCACCTTGGAAACCTTCGAATTCCGAGATATCCTAATCATCAGAGTCCCAATCATCATCGAAAAATCCCTGATAGTCGGGGAAATTCAAACCGATTCTTTTGTTGTTGACGATCTCCGATGTTTTCCTCGAATGGATCGTCACTTTCTACGTCGAAATCATTCAAATCGGACAAATTCCCCACATCTATATTGCTCCCGTCGCTTAGTGCTTCTTGGGCCTCCGCCATTTTGTTCAAATCAAAAAGAAATCTTCGAAAAAACGATCAAAAACTACTTTTTTTCAAGACTTTTTCAATTTTAAAAGATGCGGAAGTGACTCGCAAATAATGCGCATGCGCTAGTAAAGTTTCACTTCCGTGCACAGAAAGTAATGACATTTCATACACGTTTCTATGGGAGACGGGTTTTCAACAGAAAATTATACCGATAGATCGGTGTCCCGAATAGAAAGGGTAGTTACTGATGGATCGGTGTCCCGAATGAAATGGGTTAATAAACTATGAAACTGTAATTCAGAACTGTTCAGCGTTCTGTAAATTAAAAAAGGTACTTTGTTTCGAAGCTTATATTCAGTTAAGAAATTAAGAATAATGATTTACGGAAATGTTTCACCTCACTCAGATTGAGTTCACATAATTTAGAGATATAATTGATTATTCGGTCGCTGGGTATAATGGAACGAATGGAGAAGATAGGTTTGGTAAAACAGTAATACAAGGTTTTATTAAATGCCTTAAAATTCATAAAAGAAGCAATGTTAATTCGTACAAGTACCCTACATGGAACTTGTTAACTAATCTTCATTATTGTTTTTAAACTAAAGTAATGTGCTGAATTAAATGTTGAATTATTTATTTGATTAACACACCCCACTTATTTAATTAACAGGTGTCAAACATTATCTGAATAAACATGTACTAGTATCAGCTTGAGCTGGCGTGTGCCATCAATTTCAACTGTTTATTTGCCGCTTATTCTATTTATAATGGCATTTAATAAGCGTGCAGATCGCAATTTAAATTGTGTTTACATGGCTTTTTACCCCTAATTTTTTTTTAGGGTCCTGAAATTGTGAAGACCCCCCTAGCCTGGTCATTTTGTGAAAAAAAGGGCAAAAACTGTCTAATTTATGAAAATATACATTGTTTTTGTTGGAGGAGGTTAATGTATATATGAAACATTTTAGATAAACTTTCTTCTATGAAAGTATCTAGAACAAAACAATATTGAGAAAGTAAGAGGTGGAAACGTTTTCCAAAAAAAAAAAAAATATTGTCAAGAAAATCGACAACAGTTGTGAAAAAAATGACTAATTTTGAATTATGAAGTAAGGCCTCTTTTTTTTTAATAACTTGGTTTACGGATTTTTTCTGGAAAAATTACGTCAGGTTGAAATAAAAATAAAAATAAAATTACTCGGGGTGGGGCAAATTGAGTTATGGTACAAGCAAAATGTTGAAGTTTTAAGTCAAAAAGGGGGAGAGAATCAAAAATCTAACATCACTTTTCGAAGATCCCTATCGAAATCCATGTTTAGTAGCATACTTTAGATAACCGAGCAGGTCTAACTTGAATGAATGACAACAAATGCAGGATACAACAAACGAATATAGCGTGAAAAACTTGCACGGAATTCTAGTCCTTGATACGAGTGGGAAAAAAACCGAAACAAAAATAATTACGAAAAAAGTGAAAATTACAAAAATTTTTTTTTCCAAAACAGGAAAATTAGACTCGGCGGATCCGTAAACCAAGTTATTAAAAAAAAGAGGCCTAACCAGATTTTGGTCCCTTTTATAGAAGGGAAAAATGCCCTGGTTTAGCTAGGAATTGAATTGAATGTTGTTTAATGGCTCATCAACACGGTATAGGTTATTTAGAGCTGCCCCAGAGAGAGGGAAAGGATACATAGGAATCCCGGAACCTGCCCTACTCTTATTATCGAATAGATTCCTATGGTTCTTTAACGTGCTCGGAGGATAGACCGATACACGGGACTGCCCGGTTTACGTCCCCATCCGAACGAGGCTAAGGGAAGGTTTAGCTAGGAAAAATGATTATTAAGTTTTATACTTAATCACAGGTGCATTACTGATTCCTATTAGTTGGAAACTTTTTTTATTTGAACATGTTGAATATATCTCTGTGACACGGAGTGCTCTGTGAATATAAATTAAAGGGACACATGGCAATCTTGAGGAAAGTATAAATACTTTTATTTAATTACAGAGTACTCAAATGCCAAATTGTCAGAACCAATCAGATTTATTCCGTAGTAGTTACGTATAATATTTTTTGAAATATTTTAACATTGTATAGTTTAAAAAATGTTGCCTTATAGAAGGCTTGAACCCTGAACCTTCGTTTCAATAGACACATAGAACACGCCGCTCTAACCGACGGTATTAGATAGTATATAACAATCTAATCTGATTGGTTCCGATAATTTGGCATGTGAACGATCCCAATTATATGCAAGCAGGTTTAAAGTGAAAATTATACTGAATCAATCGAGAAGGAAATCCAATATTGTAACATGTCCCTTTAAAGATAACTATGCTCTCATTTGGAATTGGATGTGGTGCACACAGCGTTTTTTTTCCACTATTTTGGGAATGGGTCCGTGGCCGGTCAAATTGGGAAAAATCACGCGATTTTTCTCAAAATTGGGAAAAAACGGACGTTTTTTCTCAGAATTGGGAAAGTGTTCTTTTGAGGAAGATGATTGAAATAATCACTATCACAAGTTTCATGAACAAAATGTACATTGTGTGTTAATCAGTAGTGAAACTGGTGCATCCATGTTTAATTGGTCGTTGATACATATCAAGATCAGTGTAACAGTATTAACGATAGCTGCTGGTCTAAACACATTAATTCTATTATTGATCACATGGGTTTTACTAACATCCGCCAAACTTTTAATAATAATACTAATTATCTACCAATGCTGATACTATTCAACGCCGTGCTTTGCCAACTAATAGGAATCAATAATACATTTTCAATGGAATGTTTACCCCAAGAGACGCATACCCGTTATATATAAGAAATGAATACTAATGGCAATATAATAATATTATACCAACAATGTACATACAGTGCATTGGGTAGTAAATGATCACAATGGTTAAAAGCGTAAATTAAAAAAAAACAACAAAAAAACACTTTCAAGACAGTTTCTTACTAGATTACTGTTATACAGTCTACTCTCAGTAACTCAAACTCGCTTATTTCGAATTTCCGCTTAAGTCGAATTTTTTTCACGGTCCCAATTTTATTCCTTCTATTTCTATGCAATTTGACTTCTTTTAAGTCGAATTTCGATAATTCGAATTATCGGATAATTCGAACTATTTTTCTGGTCCCAAACACGAATATATACATTAATTTACTCTCGCTAATTCGAAGTTCAATTAAATTGCAATATGCAAGTTTGATCAAACACAAGCCGGCGTCGAAGTTGATTGTGAAGCAAACAAAAGGTGATAATTGCCGAGATGATTTGACCTGTAACAAATAAATCATGGTGACATGTTTGTTAATTTATTTTCTTGTGTTGTCTCTGATTTTTCATGATAAATTAAGGCTTGTTAACGAGGAAGTTTGTTTACGCTAATTGAAAACAATGGCCATCGCGTGGGTTAAAACAATTATAATAATTATACTAATTTGACATGGACGAAACGTATAACTAATTAATTAATGAGTGGCAGATATCAATGTTCTGTTTTTTTGCTATAAAATTCGAATGCTTAATTTAAGAGAGTAGATAGTGAAAACACCGAAAGAACATAGAGTTATAGACCTGAATATTGTAAATTGTTTCGTTTAGATATGATTTCTTATAATCGATATACTGTTTGTGTAAATTTAAACGTCTATTTATAGAAATGCATTTGTGACAATATTGAAAACATTGTTTCATTGTGTATATGCATTTCTCTGTTTTTAATAAATAATGAAATCATAAATATTTTGCTGATTTATTTCATTACCAAAACGTTTTCTTATACTGCTTTAACATGAAATGCCCGAATATACAAACTGGCAAAACGAAAGTAGAATGCTACAGTGAGTGTGTCTCAAATTTGAGCGTAATAATAACAGTAAGTAATTAATGTAATTGCATCTTCCTATTGTATGTGACTTATAACTGTAAAGAAACATATTCATAAACATATATGAAGAAAGAAATCATTTATTTTATTAAAATCGGCAAATATCGGCAATATATACACGTATATGCATAGTGTAAAACAGGTGGGTGGGGTAATAAAATAAACAAGTATGCCATAATCGTTTAATTCGAACTTCGGATAACTCGAACTTTTTTTCCGGTCCCTTGAAATTCGAGATACTGAGTGTGGACTGTATATGTGATTACTGTAGAATATGTATATTTTGTAATAACTTGAAGATGAATTCCATTTTGTGTTGGAATGCCATACATACATAATGTTAAGGAAGCAATATATTCCTAAATATTTTTATAAAGAGACCAAATATGATCAAGTTTCTGGAATTACTAAACTCACAAAATAAGATATATATTCGCAAACTATGTACCTTTGTTTTAAAAGCATTTAAGTTACGAAACGAAACACTATACAGAAATTAGCTATTTCTTAATATAATGTATGTAATATATGTGTTAAGGAAATTGTGATGAATTGTAATTTATTTATGCAAGGAAGTGTTATGTTAACGCCTTCTCATTGAATCAGCTCAGTTAAGATAAACTGCATATTTGGACATGTATTGTTTGTAATAACTATACTGTTGCCATGCTTTGTAATTGTATTTTGTATCCTCATGGGCTTTTAAGCCTATTGGAAATTGGAAATAAAGATCTATCTATCTATCTATATATGCCTTCTCATTGTATCAGCTCAGTCAAGACAAACTGCATCTTTGGATATGTATTGTTTGTAATAACTATACTGTTGCCATGCTTTGTAATTGTATTTTGTATCCTCATGGGCTTTTAAGCCTATTGGAAATTGGAAATAAAGATCTATCTATCTATCTATCTATCTATATATGCCTTCTCATTGTATCAGCTCAGTCAAGACAAACTGCATCTTTGGATATGTATTCTTGCAGAATGGCATACATGTAATTAAAATCATATGCAATGTTTTATTGTATATAATATTATACTGTACTATGACAAGACTTTAATTTACCCCATCAATACAGTAATTCTTTCTTTGACACATGTCCGTCATGTTATTTTCATGTATATATTTGTACCATAAGGACCTTTAAGTGCCTATTGGATTTTGAAATAAAATAAATCTACCTTAGACTACCTAAATATATAAATATATATAACTATATATTACCTTTAATACAAACGGTAACTGTTTTTAAGGAGAGTCTATGTTTGAACAGACTATAACAATGCTTGATCAAATCACGTCAGTAATAGAAGTGGATACTGTTCATAGTTGTTTTATCAATTTACATGACAGGGTGTATTCACAATTTAAAAATATGTAATTAAAGTAACTAATTGTACATACATGTAAGTGTATAACAGTGGATGTGTTTTTTTGGTAGCATTCACTATCGAATAGCGGCGGTTTCCTCTACAAAAAAAATCCCAATTTAATGCATATTTTCCCAATTAGAATGATACACAAACAGTGCTCAAGAAATAGGATAGCCCGACCCCCGGGGCTCCTCGAAATCCATTCCGGGCCTGTCTCATTTTGCAGACGAGGAGCCCGTCGGGCCTGTCTAAAAAAAAATAATAAAAAAAATCAGTTTTACTGGATCTCCAGCTCAAGTTCCTCAAGACAAAATACTCCCATGTTTATTGTGAACTGTGAAAACACTTGCAATAAAGTAATTAAAATGTGTTATACACACATTGAAACAATAAGAAGTTCGAATATTTTGCCTGGCTTCGTGTCGGCAGTTTGTCACAACTTTGAGGTCGACAATTGTTGACATAAAACTCATTATTCTGCTATTAGGGTTGTGTTTTCTTTCCTTTGTGATAAGAAATACCGTTTTTGTCATTAAAAACACACTAATGCATGAAAAAAAAAATCGTTATTGATGGTATTTCGATTGAATGTTTGTGAAATGTTCGGGCCGTAAAAGTGCGGTGTCATAGTAGTTCGGATGGTACATAATTTCGGATATTTTTTTATTTTTTTTACATAATCAAATAAGAAAAACTGTCCTTTACAAATACGTGTTGGTGGAAAGAAAAATATATATACTGTATATGTATAAATACAGATATAACGTATATTTCTATTCATTATTTAAGGTGTAAGAGTTCCTGGAATCCTACTTTTAAATGAATTCTAGTCTGGCTCCTAATTCTTTACTTGGAGAAAGTGGTGACAAAAAGAAAAAATATAGCCAGAGGAGGCTCTGATAGTCTCATAAAACCTGATTAAAAATTTGGCTCCAAGTTTACTCCAGTTTCACCAAGTCGGCTCTGATTATTATCGTTTGGCAAAAGTGCTAGTACTCTCCTTGGCATTGGTTATAAATTACTATGTAATATTCTATTCTAACATATCAGTGTTCTCCCCAGGAATTTGTCAAGGCATGTCGCTTTTATCATAGAAAATATGCTTCAGAGTGTATCCTTATTCCTGACCCCTATATGTATGGGTAGTTTGTTAGAGAGACACTTGCATTATATAAGAAATAGGCTAATGATTCCAAATATTGTCTTTTTACTTATTTAAGCCAAATAAAAATGAAATAATTAAAATGTGTTACATGTCTTTTTGAAATTAAGGCATGTTGCAAAAGTAGTTTGGCTCTGAAGGCATGTTAAATGTGACATGCATTAATAGCCTGGGGAGAACACTGCATATTTTAAACGAAATGGTAAATAAGTCCACTGACCAGGGAGCATAAAGTGGTAGCAAAAAGAAAAATCTAGTCAGAGGAGGTTCTGAGCTTGATTAATACATACATAACAAATGTGTGCTATAAAAGTGAATAAAGACACATTTCCAATAAGAAAAAAATATTGGACCTTTCCATTTTAAATCAGGGCCTGTCCATTTCAAATCGGGGCCTGTCCATTTTCAGAAGCAACAAGCCCTGGACCTGTCTCTTAAAATAATTTTCTTTGAGCACTGACAAATTTGAAATATTAAATTAACACTTAAAGTATTGGGAACAGCGCTTTCCGTAAGCGTATTCCATAGATATTTCTGCGAAAACAGATATCGTTGTACAATCAGTTGGGGTAAAAGCCGTACTGTAACCTCGATAAAAATAATCATTATGCTGAATAGCGAGTTCATTATGTAGAACATTCGCCGCTTTTACCCCTATCTGTACAACAATCTTGTAGTCGTGAGCAGGTACCTACTATCCAATGGGCATCTCGTTTTTATATTTTGTCACCAGGATCAATCGAACGCTTTAGCGTAGCATAGTATTAAACGATACAATGACGAAAGGCGTTCTTTAACCAAGATTTTCTTTGATTTCAACAATTGCCATCATGTCACATAATTCAAAATATTATGTCAGAAAGTTGAAAAAGAACGACACAAAGGGCCTGTAGAGCATAAGCTCTGTGTTTAATTTTAAAAAGCTTAGCGAGAATCAGATTTCGACGGTTGATGACGAACCCGACCAAGGTGACTGTGACACACAGACATCGTCAGAAATTTCCGTACATACTGAAATTTCCCAATCTACCCAACCTACGTTGTAAAATATGATGCCTTATATCCATGGATGTACCAATCTACAACTAAAGGTGGATATATGTGCTAGTGCTGTGAGCTCTTTAGTGTTGGGAAATCTCAGTATGTACGGAAAGTTCTTTGTTTTTTATGTAGACAATACTGATTATTGAATACGGAAAATTTCCCAATTTTGTAAAAATGCCGCTAAATTTTCCCAATTGAAAAGGTAGAGGTACCTTTGAAAAAAGGTAAAAATCACTGCATAAATGTAAATAGACATATAGTATATGGATTGACTGGGAAATGATTTGACGCGAGTTATTATATAAAATGAGTGACTGTTCCTGGCGATGAATGTAGACTTTCTCGACTTTATTCATCTGTTTGCAACCAATTTATATATATTAACTCAATATTATAATGAACTTTTATTTATTTAAAATAACACTTCAAAACGTTTTAAAGCTATTTTAAGGAGACTGGGGTGTCCACTATTCGAAGTTAATAGCGTTAGCTTTTATCACGAGTGTGTGAAAATAATAGCGACGATAACTGTCAATTTTACATATTAGATACACAAACAGTGCCTTTTTTAAGAGTAAATTTGTTGTTTTTTTACTTTTAAATGTTGTTTCTTAGTTGACCATCCGTAACATGTCCATCAAACATGTTCTTGATGTGAATTTAACATTAAATGAAAGACTGAGACTTAATACATATATACTCGGTAAAAAAATTTTGGACCAGGGTATATAAAGTCATATAAAATAAAACGAGGTAATTTATCGTACTACGTCACCGTTCTATGTGCAAAACAGGTGCTTGTTTGGGATGGTCTAATGCAAGACCGGTTACGGCCGGCATAAGGGCGAGAGCGTAGAGGCCGGGTTCGGCCGGGATAAGGGCGAGTCAGTATAGGCCGGATCTGGCCGGCATAAGGGTTAAACAAAGTCGCCAACTACGACAAAAGAAAGAAAATAAATCGGCTTGAAAATACCTATTTGAGTGTTATAAAAAGACTCATGACATTCAAGTTTGAAAACTATAGACACTCAAGTAAAAACCTTATAGGAAGAGACTTTCCTATGCTACTTTTGTCTTGAACTTTGTCTGCTAAGTTATGTTACCATATATCTGTAGTAAAATGGATAGACAGATATACAAATATGAAGCCCAGAAAAATGGAACTCCTCCAGATTCATAATGGGTTTACTACAAAGACGGTCGGAATAGAAGGACATATCTGAATAGTTTCCTCATTTGTCACTTGGCATTATAACTTGGCATATATGTTCCAGCCCAAGAATGGTGCTGAAGAGAGGACAATTTGGCCTTACTTGGTATGAAAATAATGTTTTGATATTTCCAACATATTTTAAAAAAGAATAACATTTTAAAACATAATATATTTTCGAAAAATGTCGCCCAATTGCCACGATTGCCCGACAACTTTTTTTTTTTAAAACTACATAAAATTTGATTTATAAAAGACTGTAAATATAAATAATCTTGTTGTTATATATATGGAATATTTAAATATTTATAACACTAAAATAAAATTGTAAAGAATGGCACAATGATTATGTGATACTTTATTATAAGTCAACACTCAGCACATATATATTTTGTTTATTTTGTTTATTTTCAACTGTTGGTATTTCCCCCCCAGAAACTCCTTCTTTGACAACAAGCTGATACAAGAAGTCGCAGCAGTTCTGTTCACTTGGATACCAATGACGATGCGTGATGCCTCCATGACACGTCTTCAAACTGTGTCAACTTTTGGAGACAGACCGGTTTGGTGACAGTCACTTCTTACTGACGTTGGCGTTTTCTGTTCATTGGTGTATTTAAAAAGTGTTATTTGCAAAAGAAAACTATTACAAAGTGACTTAGAATGTGTAACAAAATAATTCAATACAAAATTCAAATGGAATAAGAAAAGTATGACCTGAAGTTATAAAGCTCTTGTCATTTTCTTGGATTTAAGGTGTTTGTCAAGGGTGTGTCTTATTGGCCATGTGTATTCAATAATAATGGGGAAAAGCATATGTAAATGTACATCAGTGTTAGGGTTAGTATTATACACATGAATTTATATGGAATTATGAGTAAATCTGTATATAACAGACAAACAATAAACAAGAGGCCCAAGAGGGCCTGTGGACGCTCTACTGACTGACATGGCTCTTATAACATCAATGAAGCGAGTGACTGCCATTTATGTTTTATTGGAAGTTTCGGGCAAAAAACAGCTTTTTGACTAAATCAAGGGCCATAACTAAAGAATCTGGTAAAACCTGGTAAAGATCAGATGAAAAATAAAGGCCCTACCGTATTAACGAGGCAAAATATAGCATTTTTAACTAAATCAACAGCCATGACTCCGGTTTTACTGGTCCGACTGGTCCAACATAGCTAAATTAAAAAAAAAAAAAAAAAAAAAAAAAAATAAATAAATAAATAATTAAAAAAAAAAAAAAAAAAAAATTAAAAACAAAAAAAAACAATAAAGAAAAAAAAAAAAAAAATGAATACATGAGAGCTCTGTGCAATGTGGTTCCAGAGAAAACGATTTTTTTCAGTTTTTGCCTATACAAGCCTAAGTAAAACTGTGACCCCCAGGATGGGGCCAAATGTGACAAATGGGTTACCATTTGAACAAACTTGGTAGAAGACCATAAGCTTATAGCAAATGCAAAATATTAAACCTCTGGCTCTTGCAGTTTCGGAGAAGAAGATTTTTTAAGTTTTTCCCTATACATGTCTATGTAAAACATGTGACCCTTGGGGCGGGGCCAAATGTGACCCCAGGGTCACCATTTGAACAAACTTGGTAAAGGACCATAAGTTTATAATAAATGTAAAATATCAAACCTCTGGCTCTTGTAGATTTCGAAAAGAAGATTTTTTAAAAAAAAATCCTATATAAGTCTATGTAACCCTCGGGGCAGGGACAAATTTGACCCCAGGGTCACCATTTGAACAAACTTAGTAGAGGACCATAAGCTGATGCTACATATAATACATGAGAGCTCTGTGCCATGTGGTTCCAGAGAAGAAGATTTTTTTCAGTTTTTCCCTAAACAAGCCTATGTAAAACTGTGACCCCTGGGGTGGGGCCAAATGTGACCCCTGGGTCACCATTTGAACAAACTTGGTAGAGGACCACAAGCTTATAGCAAATGCAAAATATTAAACCTCTGGCTCTTGCAGTTTCAGAGAAGAAGATTTTTTAAGTTTTTCCCTATACATGTCTATGTAAAACATGTGACCCTTGGGGCGGGGCCAAATGTGACCCGAGGGTCACCATTTGAACAAACTTGGTAAAGGACCATAAGCTTATAGTAAATGCAAAATATCAAACCTCTGGCTGTTGTAGTTTCCGAGAAGAAGATTTTTTAAAAAAAAATCCTATATAAGTCTATGTAAAACTGTGACCCCCGGGGCGGGGACAAATTTTACCCCAGGGTCACCATTTGAACAAACTTAGTAGAGGACCATAAGCTGATGCTACATGTAATACATGAGCGCTCTGTGCCTTGTGGTTTCAGAGAAGAAGATTTTTTAAAGTTTTTTCCTATATGTCTATATGAAAAACATGCAAAACCTCAATATACAAACTTTGGACCCCCGGGGCACGGCCATTTTTGACCCCTGGGACTTTATTTGAACAAACTTGATAGTCTAGGCGTTGGCGATCATTTTAAAAAAAAAACTGTTGAAATCTGTCTAGCGGTTCTGGAGAAGAAGATTTTTTAAGGTTTCGACCATATATGGTAATGGCAGCCATCTTGGATGTAGCGCTGACCTAATTTTAACAAATCTAAAAAGCATTCATCTAAGGATCATCCATGTGAAGTTTGGTCAAAATTAGCCAAGCGGTTTCTGAGGAGAAGTCGTTTGAAGAAAAGTTAACGGACGACAGACAGACAGACGACAGACAGACGACAGACGGACGACGGACGACAGACAACACACCATCCCATAAGCTCTGCTGGCCGTTGGCCAGTAGAGCTAAAAACAAGAGGCCCAAGAGGGCCTGTGGACGCTCTACTGGCTAATATGGCTCTTATGACACCAATGAAGCGAGTGACTATCATCTTAAAGAAGCAAAATATATATAGCATTTTTAACTATATCAAGAGCAATAACTCCGTCATTACTGGTCCGATCTGGCTGGTTTTCCAAGTTGGCCAGTAGTGATAATAAAAAAATAAAAAAAAATAAAAAAAAAAAATAAATAAATAAAATTAAAACATTACAAAAATAAAAATAAAAAATAAATAAAAAAAAAACTATAAAAAAAATAAAAAAAAAATAAAGTAAAAAAATAAAGACATTAAATAAGTTAAAACAAGCATTGATGTAAAACTGTAACCTCCGGGGCGGGGCCAGATGTGACCCCAGGGTCAGCATTTGAACAAAATTGGTAAAGGACCATAAGCTTATAGCAACAGCAAAATATTAAACCTCTGGCTCTTGCAGTTTCAGAGAAGAAGATTTTTAAGTTTTTCCCTATACATGTCTATGTAAAACATGTGACCCTTGGGGCGGGGCCAAATGTGACCCCAGGGTCACCATTTGAAAAAACTTGGTAAAGGACCATAAGCTTATAATAAATGTAAAATATCAAACCTCTGGCTCTTGTAGTTTCCGAGAAGAAGATTTTTAAAAAAAAAATCCTATATAAGTCTATGTAAAACTGTGACCATCGGGGCGGGGACAAATTGGACCCCAGGGTCACCATTTGAACAAACTTAGTAGAGAACCATAAGCTGATGCTACATGTAATACATGAGAGCTCTGTGCCATGTCGTTCCAGAGAAGAAGAACTTTTTCAAATTTTCCCTATACAAGCCTATGTAAACTGTGTCCCCCGGGGTGGGGCCAAATGTGACCCCTGGGTCAGCATTTGAACAAACTTGGTAGAGGACCACAAGCTTATAGCAAAAGCAAAATATTAAACCTCTGGCTCTTGCAGTTTCAGAGAAGAAGATTTTTTAAGTTTTTCCCTATACATGTCTATATAAAACATGTGACCCTTGGGGCGGGGCCAAATGTGACCCTAGGGTCACCATTTGAACAAACTTGGTAAAGGACCATAAGCTTATAGTAAATGCTAAATATTAAACCTCTGGCTGTTGTAGTTTCCGAGAAGAAGATTTTTAAAAAAAATATTCTATATAAGTCTATGTTAAACTGTGACCACCGGGGCGGGGACAAATTTGACCCCAGGGTCACCATTTGAACAAACTTAGTAGAGGACCATAAGCTGATGCTACATGTAATACATGAGCGCTCTGTGCCTTGTGGTTTAAGAGAAGAAGATTTTTTAAAGTTTTTTCCTATATGTCTCTATGAAAAACATGCAAAACCTCAATATACAAACTTTGGACGCCCGGGGCACGGACATTTTTGACCCCGGGGACTTTATTTGAACAAACTTGATAGTCTAGGCGTTGGCGATCATTTTAAAAGAAAAACTGTTGAAATCTGTCCAGAGGTTCTGGAGAAGAAGATTTTTTAAGGTTTTGACCATATATGGTAATGGCAGCCATCTTGGATGTAGCCCTGACCTAATTTTAACAAATCTAAAAAGCATTTATCTAAGGATCATCCATGTGAAGTTTGGTCAAAATTAGCCAAGCGGTTTCTGAGGAGAAGTCGTTTGAAGAAAAGTTAACGGACGGACGGACAGTAGAGCTAAAAATTGTTGGACTTAATTGGAATAAAAGAACAATACAACACCTGTATCAGGTATGTAGGTTTTTTATTTACCCACATTTCACAATTTGTTTTATTAAAATATTCCTAGTTTTGCATGAGTTATGGCATGTTTACTAACATCACCTTGTTGCATTATCTGTAATTTTGCCTCAGCAGCAGATTAATGTAAGGAAATGGACACAGTGTGATCACTGATAAGGTAAGGAGATTGATCTTATGTAAGCACTGGTTATCTAAGGGGTAAAGGGCCCCGACCCCCTTCCCCCAAAAGTAGAAAAACACACTGACAAAACGTTCTATTTTTTCCCTGAAAATGATTATTAAGTAACACAGGGCTCACACTGGGATGCGCAAATGGCGCCAAATGCTCATAAGAATGAAATGTGGCACAAGAAAAAACAAATTTGCGAAAGTGATTTGCGCAAAAGAATCAAAATCTCTTTTTTTTCAATTACACAAGCATTAAGACAGGTACAGCGTTAATTATTTCTATAGAGGACACTCGAAGCGAGTAAAAAGATCGATAACCAGTCTAACATCTTACGCATGACCGATTACTGTAAAATTGACTATTGGACCACAGTGACCAGTGACTCAATAAACATCCTGTAATCCTGTCTCAAGCCCCCAGCTGTGAAATACCTACATGTTTGCTAATTAGTGTTTGTTAGTTCGATAATTGGCATGACCCTTGTCCAATAATCACACCTCGCGATTGCATCATCTAATTACAAATGCAGCCAATCAGAATCGGTGTTATTTATCCACATATGCGGTAAGCCAATCAGAGAATCATTTGCATTTCCTATACAGAATTCTACTTTCACATTTTAAACACCTAATTAATCAACCAAGTTTACGCACTGATCAGTTGACCATTGTCAGTATATTTGTTTTATAACTGTTTCAATTAAAAGTATAACTACCTTTATTATTGTTATTTTTTTTTTTATTTACAATATAATATATTCTTTATTGATCACATGCTAGTCACATGACCAAAACAGAAATTCAAAATGGCAGCCGACAGAGTAAACAAGATCGTTTTTCATAGTTGTAAGTTTATAAAAACGAATAACGGGATTAAAACATCGCACATGTATTGTCTTATATTTTTATAATAATATGACAATGTATATACACTTTGCTGGATGAATTACAAGGTTTTGTAAGAATAATTTGTTCTATAACAGTTCAACCCCACAGACCAAAATTTAAATTATTTGTTTTTGTTTTGCTGTTTCTCTTTTTTTGTTATTACATAAAACCTCTGCTATCTATCTATGACTCAATCATACACTAGATGCTTGATTTACCTGATTATAAACTTCCTTACAGTGTACTGAACATATAATTTCCGTGGGAAATAAAACAATATTGTTAAAATGAAAGAAGTAAAACTTCAGTATTTTTGTCTAGTTTCGAAGTGTAATCATTTATTTATCTAGAAAAAAGGTTACCTAAAGAGATCTAAAAAATCAAACATTTGAGAGGACACTCACTCCTTTTTAAATGAAACTGGCCAGTGTGAGCACTGACAAGTTTGTGCCAATATGAAAATATTTGGCTCCAGTGTTTTTAATTTGGCTCTAATTTTTTTCATTTGGCGAAAGTAGTTGCGCAAAGAAAAACATACCCATTGCAAGCCCTGGTAACATAATAGACAATTTTAAGTTATTATCTTCATAGAATTAATATATCATAGTGTGTCTGTGGGTGTCATGGGGTGTCCATGGTTGCCTGGTGGTGTCCATGGGTGTTTAGATGGACTGGGCAATGTATTTACAATGGGACAATAATTATGTAAAAATTTGATTGCTAATTTATGCATTAAACTTCGTTATTTTTGGATAAAATTTGTCTTAAATGATTCATAAATACTTTCATTTTCATGCTCAACCATTTATTTGAGTATTGAGTGAACTCGGTCAACTTTTACAATGTTTTTAAAATGGGACAAAGATGGCGGGAGGCTACCCGAGATCGAAATCTCATGAAACGATTTGATAATGGCAAAATCGAGAATACCTTTCAAAAGTTAATCTTGAAATCTATCTTATTTTTTTACTCCGCCAAAGATTTTTTATTTTACTATTCATAACTTTCACATCCGGTCAACTTTCCGGTAGGTTGAGATATTCAGTAGGTGAAAATAAAGGGGCAGGGTTCCGGAAATACGGTTGCCCGACGCCCCGGGCAAGTGGATTTTTGGGTGCGGGCAAGTGACCTTCGCAAATCTGGTTGCCCGCCACTTGCCCGACGGACAATTTCCATTCAGAACAAATCAAGTGGCAAACTAGCCTATCAGAATTGAATTTCATTCTGATAACTGAATAAAACTGGCTGCTGTTTTTCGCCAATAGCGATTGTTAATAAAATCAAACAACTTTCGGTACAATCAACAATATCTCGCCCCAGGCAGCTTAATTTGTGGCATTATTTCAATAACAACTAATTAACCCACACGCGCATTTCACACCGTTTGAAAACAACTTACCTGACACGACCGTCAGACGTGTGTCCATTGGCCAATGAAATCGTGGCAATTATGTTCGTGACCTTCCAACCATAAACATAGCTACTTTCAGAAATAGTTTCCAAATAATCTGGACCTTCCACCAATCAAATCAGAAAACTCTTTCTTAATTTGCAAAATTAATGTGTCAAAATAATGATTGACAGGCCCACTTGACGTTATGTTTTTGTTTAGATAATTTTGCCGAAGATTTTTTCGTAACAAAAATACACATTTATTTTACTCGAAGCACTCGTTTATCAATGCGCTTTTATGAGGTATTTGGTGTATTTCATTGATATAGTCTGTAATTAAACGAATATGGAAGTGCATACCACCCAAATAAGTTGCATAACTTAGCGATATGCGCATGTCATGGGTTTTCGCGATTTCAGAAAAATCACGGAACCTTTTTCTCAAGTTCTGAACTTTCGCTTTTGATAAATAAGGTTACTGCTACTACATCTTAAACAATTCCTTGTGAACCCTAATAAGGGAACCCCTATTCACGCCTCTTGCTTTCATCTAATTCCCTTTAGTTAAAATACAAAGCTGTAGGAACGTTACCATGATTGCAGAAATTGGGGGCCAAGTGAATATTTTTAATAACGTTTTTGTCTTGTTTCTTTGCTTGTCGCACATTTAAATGATTGATTGATTGATTGAATTGGATTTTATAGTCGCACCAACAGCTAAGGTCATATGGCGACTTTCCAGCTTCCATTGGTGGAGGAAGACCCCAGGTGCCCCTCCGGGCAATTTTCGATCACGGGCGGGCACCTGGGTAGAACCACCGACGTTCCGCAAGCCAGCACATTTAAATGAATACAATAGCTTCTTTTTTTTTCTGTCAACTGGTTAATTGTACACACTGTGACATTAAAAGTTCCATACACTAGCTGCCAATCTTTTTTTTTGGATGGTCATCAAACATGATGGGGGGGTTGTGTTTGTGGGGATTCGGGTGGGGTGGGAGGGCGGAATAAAATGACTTTGTATACTGTCTCATCATTTTATGATTTAAGTAACAGGAGGGCGGAATAAAATGACTTTGTTTACTGTCTCATCATTTTATGATTTAAGTAACACAAAGACGTAATAGACACAAAAGAAGAAAATGCAACCATTTGATTAAAAGTGGATTTTCAAAAGTCACTTGCCCTGCCCATAATGTCACTTGCCCCACATTTAAGAACACTTAATTGCCCCAAGAAAAGAAATCATATATGGCTCATTTTCAGTCCACTTTTTACCAGCTGGTCCATTCTAAGTCCGAAAAACATCATAAAAGTGTTGGTACAACAAACAGTGTAGTGCAACTTTTGTATTTGATCACTGTAATGTTGTAATGCCTTTCAAAACATGCACTTTTGGCAAAAATGGACTGAAAATGGGACATATTTCAAAATATTTCCAAACCCTGGGGGTTTACTCTGACTTTATCCTCAATCTCTATATGAAAAATGAAAATATTAGACCATGATTTAAATTAAATGTGTCCATATTGGTGTTTCCAAATCAGACAACACCAACAGAAGATACATAGATGTACACAAAAAATAAAGCTTTTAATATAATTATTGACACTAAAACTAGTTAGAAAGGGCTAAAGTCAGTTGAGCACCAACGATAAACACCGAGTTTACCGGGTGATACTATTCCCCGGTCGATTTCCCGGTTACTTCCCAGTTAAAAAACCGGTTGAAAAGGGGTGGCAAATGTGGTGAGTGTGTTGATGTTTCAGATGTTTTAATGACATATATGTCTTATATATGTATTCATTTTTCAATAATCACTAAAAAAAATGTTGAAAAAAAGAAAGAAAGTAGTTTAATTAAGTGTTGCATATTGGTGTTTTTTCACGATAATTTGACTGGTTTTGGCAATTCCCGGTTCAGTTTCTGATACATTTAAAGGATAACAATGCCTTATTAATTCATAATTTATTGTTTTATTTCATAATATATGGTATTATAACACATAACAATAATAAAAATAGAACTAAAACAGAAAATAAACATTTATTGCTTCATTTCCAAACCCGTATTTCCATGTAAGGAAAGCCGTAGAAATTACAGGTGAAGCGTTATTTCTGCACGTCGTGAAAAACAGATTTTTAAACCTTATTCCCAATGATGTATTAATTATATTGTATTATTTCAATTTTACAGCTTGAATGCTTTTGTCCACTTAAATGTTAATAGGTATGAAACTGTATATGTTATTGAGCCTGAAACTCTTATTGTAATTTCTAATTAAAGTATAATGTAACAGTTGTAATATTATTAGTATTCTTCATTAGTACTTATCAATACATGTTATTCAAAAGTGTTAAATGTTTGTTTCCCGATCATGGCTTTAATTAAGTGTACAACTGGTTTAATTATGAAATTACTCTTCAAACTTCAAATTGAAAACTTAAAAGAAACCAAATTAAGCTGACAAATAAACAGTACCTCGTGTCAACCGTAATGGGATTAAATAATGTGTTGCTGTATATTACTATTTTTTAATAAATATATATTTTTTGTTGTCTTTTTTACTCGATTTATATTTCAATACCTTTGATTAATTAGAATAGTCCTTCCTAGGATATATTATGATATTCCTATTAATAAGACCTTAAAGATTAAAGATTGTCGTGTGTCCCTGCTACATTAACAGCTTCATTTAACTAGATAAGTGTGTCTATTATTACCGTAACGATTACCGTAATGGGATTAAATGATTTTGCTGTATATTGTTAAGGACAATTCGCACCTTTAGACAGGCCGGAATACACATGTATAATCATTGTGCTCTGACACGCGTCAACCTTAACTATCACTTTAAATCTGCTTGCTTATTGAAGTTTTCAAATTTACTTCGTTATTCCATCTGAGATTTAAATGTCACAAGAAGAAGAATAAAACAATTTGCTTTGAACACACAGTAACACTGATGTACATTATGATATCTCTTTTCAGACTGTTGTGGTCCACACAGGCATCAACAATTTGCTAGCGGACGACGCATTTTAGCTGCCAAAAAAAGTTTAGGAATGCATACCTTAAACGAAATAAGCAAAAGAAATTAATAAGTTTGATGAGATATAAAAACCGCCCACGTTCCCAAAGAAGATTAGGTCAAAAAAGGCCTAAGCCCTCTGATTATGAAATTATTCCAGCACCGGATTCGAAATAAGCTATCATGTTAGAAGAAGATATCCAAATAAAACTACTCTTATTAACGATGCAGAAATATCGCTCTAAAAAATGAAAAGAGTCACCTTTAGAAAATATTTCAATAAATAATAAGAGACGGAAGTTAGTATTACCTGAAATGTCTCCCGAAAAAAGCGGCGAAGAAATAATTACAACTGATAATACAAATAATAGTTCCGCGCAAATAAACGACGACTGATGGTTAAAAGAGTTGGATCTAAAAAATATCGGATAAACACAAATTACAAATTTTGATTGGTTAAATGATAAGCATGTGACAGCCGTTAATTCAATTTTGAAAAAAGATTTTTCCTCATATAAATGGCCTAGAAGCTACAACTAACACTCCGTTCTTTATTGACGATGCAAATAAATGGAACATACAAAAAAAAATTCGGCACATAGCACCCGCTTGCCAAATACATTTTAATGGATCAAATCATTGGATCATGAGTTTTAAAACAGTTTTAAACCAGTTCCAGACAGAGATTTTGTTTATTATATTGATAGTTTAGGAGAACGCCTTAAAGATATCAAATTAAATTTAAAAATTCAGTTATCACTAGTGATGGTCTGATTGTCGCTACGTCGCCGACATCGGTTAGGAAAATCCAGAGCGACGATAATCGATTACGAATTTCTGTTCCGCGACTTCGCGAAAGTTTTATACCGTACCCAAGGGAGACAAATCAGTGATCACGTCGTCAGCGATGGAGGAACGCGATGTTGAACTTCAACAACTTTTTCCTCATCCAGAAACAAAAACTAAATCGCTGGCATGGGATTTCTTTAAATTTAAAAAAGGAGGCGACGAGAAGATCGGCTCTAGTGTCGCAATTTGAAAAAATTGCAGAAAGCAATATGCAAACAAAGCTAATTTGTTTTAATATATCGGTAGATGTTTTCGGATAGTAACTAATTCGGATGCATGATTCGTTGTAGTCGTGTACATTTATAAATATTTAGATAGTTAAATGGAAATAATACTATGTTGGAATGCACATTTAAAAATTGTAATTGTAATTGAAGCTCTATTATTTGATATATTTCAAGAAAAAGTAATGGCTTCATTATTTTTGAAATCACTCATATGTGAATGTGTCGGTCATATGACTCAGTAACTGTGAGTTTCAGCACTTTATGGACTTTCTAGTCATTTAAAAAGGTTCTAGTCACTTGAATTACTTTTCTTCTGTTGTTAACTTGTTAGCCAGTTTGTGTCAAGTTACCTGTTTCGGCTGTTTGTCAAATTGTTATTTTTGCTTGTCCATTTCCACAAATGATGTATAATGCTAATATACTTTTTTCTGTTTTTATTTTAATTGTAACAGTAATTACTTTATACAAACAGTGAAGATTGTAGAGTCTTCCTTGTCAACAGTTTGGCAGGGATGGAAACTAAGCAACCATCTTATGAATTTTGGTTGCCCAGCTGAAAATGAGCCCATGGCATGTTCTGAGCATATGTGTAAGTTTAGCTTGTCGAAAAAGCTAGTCGCCTGGGCGGACTACCAACTTATGAAATTTACTTGCCCAGCTTGGAATTAAGTTGCCCGGGCGAACGGGCAACCATTAGTTTCCATCCCTGGAACAGTTCGCTGTTGATTGAATGATTCTTCTACTTCAACCGATTATTAATCGGAAAGTTATCGATTATACACCATCCGATTAAACCGATTATCGATTGTGAAAAATTTCAGCCGATTTCCATCACTAGTTATCACAAATATATGCGTCTTCAAGTGATAAATTTATCAATATAAAAATTCCTAGGGTTCAACAACAGCCAAATTCCTATGATTGCGGTTTATTCGCGATTGCGAATGTAGTAGAGTTTTGTCACTTTCCACTTTCCTTTAATTTTAGAAATATTTATAATGTATCTGCAATGCGTCCTCATTTAATTGAGTGTCTGGAAACGGGACGCATAACACCTTTCCCAAAAGAATCCAATATGTGGAAGAAATTTAAGTCTGTCCTGTTTTAACCCAAAGGTAATAAATATACAGTTATGGTGCCATTGTAGACAGCCTGATTTCGTTGACGACCTTATTTCATGTCAAAATAAAAAATGTAAAAAATGGTATCATACACAATGTGTCTCCCAAAATAAGTTAGAATACTGGACCTGTCCGTCTTGTCTCTATAAAAACCCTATAGTTTAATTATAAGCATTCGAATTACAGTTACGTTAGCTCTACGGTATTATTATCCGTGTACTACATACATATACTTTTATATATAATGTGATTTTTTTCTATTGTGTGTATGTCGCATACAAATGTATAGCTACATATATGAATACTTGCTATATTTTACTATTTTGAGGTTTCCTTCTGTTAAACAGTTCATTCATTTTTGTTGCAAAAAACTATAATTAAATTATATGTCACTGTAAAACATAACCAATTCATATTTTCGATATGTGTTGTTTTACATACTGATAATATCTATGTAGATCTATCTAGTTTTCTTGAATCTATAGTGTACTGTTTCTCACGACGTGCAGAAATAACGCTTCACCTGTAATTTCTACGGCTTTCCTTACACAAATACGGGTGTTGGAAAAGAAGCAATAAAACGTTTATTTTCTGTTTTATTTCCATTTTTATTATTGTTATGAGTTAATAAAACCATATATTATGAAATAAAACAATACTTAATGAACTATTAAGGCATTGTTATCCTATAACTGTCTCCGAAACTGAACCGGGAATTGCCAAAACCAGTCAAATTATTGTGAAAAAACACCAATATTCATCACTTACTTTCTTTCTTTTTTTCAACATTTTTTTTAGTGATTATGGAAAAATGAATACATATATAAGACATATATGTCATTAAAACATCTGAAACTTCAACACACTCATCACATTTGCCACCCTTTTTCAACTGGGTTTTAACCGGGAAATCGACCGGGGAATAGTATCACCCGAGTTTACCACCTACCAGAATGTGGAGGTCTGTTATTTTGTTGATCACTGACTGGTCAATTTTTTTTGTTTATGTCATGTGAAAGTTATGAATATAGAAGTTAAGGATAAACAAGAGGCCCAAGAGGGCCTGTGATAGCTCTACTGGCTGTTATACCATTGATGAATCGAGTCGTACTACATGGTGTCTAGAGTGTACACAAGGTTTTTCAAGTATTTGACCTAGTGACCTAGTTTTTGACCCCATGGGACCCATTTTCGAACTTGACCAAAATATAATTAAGACAACATTTCGACAAAGTTTCATCAAGATCGGGTCAGAAATATGGCCTCTAGAGTGTACACAAGGTTTTTCAAGTTTCTGACCTAGTGACCTAGTTTTTGACCCTGTGTGACCCATTTTCGAACTTTAGCAAGCTATAATTGTGACAAATATTCTGACAAAATTGCAACAAGATCGGGTCAAAAATATGGCCTCTAGAGTGTACACACGGTTTTTCCAAAGTTTGACCTAGTGACCTAGTTTTTAACACCATGTGACCCATTTTTGAACTTGACCAAGATATAATTAAGACAAACATTTTGACAAAGTTTCATCAAGATTGGGTCAGAAATACGGCTTCTAGAGTGTACACAAGGTTTTTCAAGTATTTGACCTAGTGACCTAGTTTTAAACCCCATGTGACCCATTTTCAAACTTGACCAAGATATAATTAAGACAAACATTCTGACAAAGTTGCATCAAGCTCGGGTCAAAAATATGGCCTCTAGAGTGTACACAAGGTTTTTCCAATATTTGACCTAGTGACCTAGTTTTTATTTTCATGTGACCCATTTCCGAACTTGATCAAGATATAATTAAGATAAACAATTTGACAAAGTTTCATCAAGATTGGGTAACAAATATGACCTCTAGAGTGTACACAAGTTTTTTCAAGTATTTGACCTAGTGACCTAGTTTTTGACCCACATGAACCATTTTTGAACTTGACCGAGATTTCATTGAGACAAACATTCTGACAAAGTTTCATTAAGATCGGGTCAAAAATATGGCCTCTAGAGTGTACACAAGGTTTTTCCAAAGTTTGACCTAGTGACCTAGTTTTTAACACCATGTGACCCATTTCCGAACTTGATCAAGATATAATTAAGATAAACAATTTGACAAAGTTTCATCAAGATTGGGTAACAAATATGCCCTCTAGAGTGTACACAAGTTTTTTCAAGTATTTGACCTAGTAACCTAGTTTTTGACCCCACATGACCCATTTTTGAACTTGACCGAGATTTCATTGAGACAAACATTCTGACAAAGTTTCATCAAGATCGGGTCAAAAATATGGCCTCTAAAGTGTACACACGGTTTTTCCAAAGTTTGACCTAGTGACCTAGTTTTTAATACCATGTGACCCATTTTTGAACTTGACCAAGATATAATTAAGACAAACATTTTGACAAAGTTTCATCAAGATTGGGTCAGAAATACGGCTTCTAGAGTGTACACAAGGTTTTTCAAGTATTTGACCTAGTGACCTAGTTTTTAATCCCATGTGACCCATTTTCAAACTTGACCAAGATATAATTAAGACAAATATTCTGACAAAGTTGCATCAAGCTCGGGTCAAAAATATGGCCTCTAGAGTGTACACAAGGTTTTTCCAATATTTGACCTAGTGACCTAGTTTTTGACCCCACATGACCCATTTTCGAACTTGACCGAGATTTCATTGGGACAAACATTCTGACAAAGTTTCATAATGATTGCATCAGAAATGTGGCCTCTAGAGTGTACACAAGCAAAAGTTAACGGACGGAAGGACGGACGGACGGACGGACACCACACCATCCCATAAGCTCTTCTGGCCTTTGGCCAGTAGAGCTAAAAACTGAGTAAGGCCTAATAAAATAATATGTGTGTTTCTGGTTTCACCCTGTCAAAAAGTTAGGGTAGGTAGGTAGGAAAAAGTGTTTTTTTTAGATATTTTTTTTATATATATTGTTTTCATATATTATGCCATTTTTATACTAAGGCAACTTCTTGATAACCTTTGCAGACAGTTTGGATCCAGATTAGATGCTTAACAACTCTGGCTAATAAAATTATAATTTGAACAAAAATATGTGTTTTTTGATTGTAATATTTCCAAAAAAAAAAAATTTCATTTTTTTTTTTTGCTAAAAATATTTAGGGTCGGCGGTGAAAAAGTAGGGTAGGTCGGGAAACCGGAAACACACATATTGTTTTGTTAGGCCTAACACAGATTTTATTACCTAACGTACGCGGCCCTATAACTGTCACGGTCCTAAAGTCGTCAGTTTTCATTCGGATCGATTTTCGCTTTGTCACGTGATATAAACGTCACAAGGCGGGTTAATTTTAAAAGGTAATAATTTCATTTTCTTGCATAATTGTTTACTTCCTTCCGTATTTCTCACCATTAGCTTCGATAAGATGTTGAAAACAGCCATTGAATTTTATGGAATATGCTTTCATGGGCGAGAGCTTTTGTTGTTTTCATGGTGATCCGGCGAAATGTAAATCTGTGTACATCAGATGCTTTATGCTAACAAAACCCACGTATAAGCTTCTAGAATGTTTGTACTACCAACAGTTACTTCCCTTTTACCCCAATCTTGCATCATATAGTAATTATTAGAAGAAAAACAGACTGACGAGATTAGGGCCGGGGTGACGACTTAAGGTTCAATGAAAATAACTCTTAAAATACATATTACCTGTCTCACCTGTTTATTATTATTGCAGATTGTAAACGGAAAGAAGAGATTTAAAATAAGAAAGAAATTAGAGAGAAAATCAAAGCAGAGAAGGAAAAACTAAAACAGGAAAGACCTATCAAAAAAAATAATCTCAGATAGTATCCTTCCATGCCAATATTTATGTTATAATAAAAGATTTGTTGTTATGTTATTATGTTCCATTTCTGTTTTTAATCCTAATTATGGGTGCCGTTGTTAACGTTGCATTTCAGTTTGACGAATTTCGTAAAGGTTCCCTTATTTTGCGTTTATCTTTTTAAATGTTCGTTTCCAAGGAAATTAGCTCAACTCGGTCCATTGTACCGTTAACTTTCTTTTAGTTATGCAATACATGTACAGTTCTATTCACAGCAAATTTCTGGCTCTTAATTATACATGTATATACACGGCGCCGAAGCGCTAAAATCTTGTTTCCTTTCTACACGTGGTTTACTACAGCTCCCAAAAAATCAGTTCTCCCCAAATTAAGAAAGATCACGTGACAGCGATGTCTAGTCAATACCTTCGGATCCGCCCCCTAAATGCAAAACCATATACCTTGACAATAAGTAAAGTGATAATTTAGATAATTGTTAAAATGCGTAATAAATGTCATATTAAGCAGATGTCAACAATAAAATATTAAACTGAAATACATAGACACAGTTAATAGACAACAGAGTAATATATTCTTTGCGACATAATGCGTACGTCTTTAGATCTAAAATATTATTCAAACTGCTTTAATTGTTAATTAAATCACTTTTTCACATGTAGATTTGTTTAAACTTTACATTTCAGTTACCGACACAATTTAACTCAATACTTCAAAATCGTCAAAATAGATTACATTAAAACAAACACAAATGTTACACTCTAACATTTATATAAAACAAATATGGCTCACCAATGGTGCATAAGTGCGAAAATGCAGTGTAGGATGAATTAAGACGGTAATTAGTCGAATACCGTATATATATTACCTAACCATGTATATAATGTTGTTTATAAATATGTCGTATTTAGTTTTTGATCAAATCTGCTGTTTGTGGTTAAGAAATTATAACTTTGAAAACATGATATACTTATTTTGTAATGAATTTCTTACAAATCACGTCTTGTCTATTTATAACACTCACTCTTGAGGATCTTGGTATATTATTAACATTGTCATTCAGATTTTATATCTGGGTTTCTATTAAATTGTAGATATGTAACGTTTACATATTACATTGAGAAACGAAGAAATGGGAATGTATGACTAACATGGTCGTACGAGGTATCTTGTTGTCATGAGTTTGGAAAGATTATTCTTGCATAGCGGATAAGGCTATCCACGTTTATATGGGGGATGGAAAGTCTTATCTTTATGGGTAGAGATCAAAGTCACGCACACCAACATCCGGTATGCAGGAAAACATGCAAAACGTTAGTAGATGGCGGCGTCAACGCACAGCATGTCTCTGATTTGCAAGAAAAAAAATATACCATGGGTATTTGGTTCAATGTATGTATAAGTGTTTTAATTGGAACCTTGGCAGAGACTCGATTCCGATAAAAACACTTATACCTCGGGCTGGACTTCCGTCTCTTCATCGGATACACATGCAAGGTTCTTATATTCCTTCATGAGTGGTACTTTGCCCACCACACATTATATGATCTCCATTTAATTATACGTAACCTCGTGCTAAAGTAGACAGGCGTTGCACATGCGGTGATTGAGACTATAACTAAATGGGAAGCAGACAGAACGCGCAAATTTAGAAATCTTGGCTGCAGATATTAAAGTTCTCCGGCCATATTTTGCTGCATGAACATGTTTATGTTTATTTAAATTGAAATCAATACCCAACAATAGATATTTACAATTCACACATTGCAATATCGAGACTATCAAGAACTGTTCATATGATGTTTAAGAGTCAAATTTGTTAATTGATAATACTACAAAAAGGGTTGCCATTCAACTTTATTAAAGGAAAATTCACTCTGAATTTCTTCCGAAATACTATTTAACCAAAATGGAACGTACACGTTTGATGGTATTGATATTTGATAATTAAAATTAAATGTTACAGTATGCAGTATGGTGTTTTTTTACAACCTGCAAGAACTTACGACCTTAGGAACATGGTGACGAGCTTAGGAACACACCTTGACGACTTATGGACCTGGTGGTCTTAAAGTCGTCAGCCGTTCACCTATGCTAAAAATACGCTCATCTCGGTATAAAAACATCATCTCACAAGCCTATTTTTGCTATTTTGATGTGTATTAAAGGTGTCTATATCGTTAAAAAGTAGAGCTATTACCGCGGTAGTCTTGTGAGATCGTGCGCGTTGTGAAATATCGGGAAAAGTGACGACATTAGGGCCGCGTATGTTACTGAAAACAAAAAAAATCACAACATCTCTGCAATGTCAAAATTATGAATAATTCGGGACTTTGCTTAGTAAAGCTTAGGGGTAGGAATATAAATGTTTGTTTTTTTTATTCCGGGGCTTTGTGAAGCTCAGTGGCTCGTTTATGGAGCTTTGTTCGTCTGTATTTTCACGACTTTCGTAAAAGTTTACTTTGCAGGTTTTTTGGAATTACTTTTTTCGGAAATAGCCGGCATTACAGAAAAAGTGATGATTCATCTTCGAGAATTGTCCAAAAAATCAAACCATCTGAAACTTTCATTGAAGAAGAAGAAAAACAAACCTTTTCTCCAAGCGTGATTGCACCATTTTTGAGACTGTCACTGACGTCCCGTTCAAAAGTTGGAAGCCACAAACCCCGTCCATCAAAGTTCAGCAGAAGATATCGAGTGTCTATACTACGTGGAATTAGCACGCTCACTATCTCCGACGCCATTTTTGTTCACTGGCGATCTAAAATTGTCACATTTTCCAAACTTCGACGTTTTATCCAAGTTTTGCCGGGGCCAGTTCCAGAAACGGTATATTGATAAATATACACATGCGTGCGATTAACTCATATATGGCCCAAAACTACAAACTTTTTCACACAGTCCATTTTTTGTACCCAGGCACAACTGGTTACATTGGATACAAATAAATTACCAAAAAAAAAATTATAAAAAAAATTACGCGAATCGGAAGACGGGGAAAGGCCTGTTGCAGATATATCACCTTTTCTAATAGAGAAAACTGTCCATTCCATTGCTGGACATGTTAAACAAATACAAAAATTAAAGAACAAAACTAAAGAACAAAACTCAAAAAAATATCTAGAAAAAAATTATATCTACAATTTAAAATGGTTTTTCAACTGTAGGTATCGGATGTAATTTACTTCACTTCGACGTTCATAATTTAAAGGGAAATAACTGTCCACAAATGTAAATCTAGTTGTCTCCCTTGGCTGAAAATGTTTAGCACATGCTTTTAGTTTTTTGGGCACGTCAAATTGATTCAATTGTTCGAGGTAAAAGGTCAGCTATTTTAAAAGGAAATGTTCATGCGCATTAGGGCGTGATTCCCCCGATTGTGTTTTGTTTATAACGGTACTTATATAGGTAAACGGGTTGGTTTGAGAGTGCATGTTAACATTTCAAAACTATTTCTTTCCTCTCCAATCGTCTGATGATAGTGTGTAGTGATTTGTAAACTGGGGTCGAAAAAATAATCACAACATCGAGCGTTTTATTGATAATGACGAAATCTGGTGAATGACGATAACTGGTACACAACCAGTATAGGCCAGAATGAATTTTGGGGAACATTAGCAAATCTTTTAAACATTAAAAATACTTTTAGAGAACATGGGGAACATTGGACAAATAATTTTGGGGAACAAAGCAAAATAGTTGTGGGAAACAAGGGAACACTGACTCATATTTTCAGGGAACAAAGGAAGATGTACCCCTTCCATCCTCCTGGGGGCCTCAATAATAATAATAATAAGAATGAATAAATCATTAAATGCAATGTACAATTTGAAAGGGGCAAATTGTATTTACCATATTGTTCATACTGAGGGGGCACTGATTAAAACAGGCAAAACATTTGTTCAAAACTTTTTTGTTTATGATAATAATGAATTCAAGTATATATACTCAGTCGCAAAAGAAAACTTGCACTTTGAAAATTTTACTTTACACCCCTATCCTTTTTATCAAGCAACAGTCCTTAATGATTCAACCTATTGAAAAACAAATGACAACATGATATTGGCAATATAATGATAACAATTTTGGTACCAAACATGATGTATATTAATTTTGGAATTTATACATTTTATTCTAAAAAAAAACTCATTGCACACTTTCTTTCACAACTGAGTAGTATACACTTTCTCAGTATATTTAGATTAACAGTTTTAGACTAGCTTGAAAGAAACTAAACTGCCAAATTCAGTATTTACCTGAATCTCACTGCTTCAAGTATACACTGTCGTGATATAACTAAACTGAAAGATTGTTAACTTTATACATATACATACATTCCAATTGCTTTTTTACATTATTTTTTTTTTGCCAGAAATGTTGATATTTTCTATGTTATTATTTATTACTAAATATATGCAAACTGTGACCCGTGTATTTAGCGGATAACACTAAATATGATTCACAAATAGATGAGAGACGGGGATAATTGTTTTAATTTTAACACCACAGTCCATCTGTCCTGATCTTACTTTGAATAAGAACCGTCTGTACAAGATGGCAAGTTGCATTCACTTTAGTGCATGGGTTTGAAGAAATCCAATCTGTGTGTGACCCAATGGGCCACTCCTAAACGATGCTAGTGTCACCATCCAATGCTGGTTGCAAATGCCTGACAGAATAATGCAACTATCAGTCACAGACAACCATTTAAATATAAACAAAGGATAGATGACTCTTTTCTTGAAGATGTTCAGTGTGATGTAGCCCTTCTGTAGCGTGAATCTCATTTTTGCTTTTCACTGAAAAAGCTGTTCCAGTACATCCTGGTGTTTCATCTCTGTTTTGGTCTGTTGTGTTCCGGTGAATCGTTCCACAATTATGTCATAAAACAAATACAAACACTGAATTCCAGTTTTTAAATTCTATAATGAGGTCATTTTTACCATACCACAGATATGACTTACAAATCACTATCTGAGTCAAATAATTGAGAACCAGACCATATTTTAAATGATAGGACACCCACCTGTATGGGCACAATAGAATCTGGACTTATGATTGTGTTTAGTGTGTTATGTGTAATGTATCTATCTACAGTTTATAGTGCTGCCACACTGGAATACCACACCGTAGTACACACGTGTGTGTGTGTTGTGTGGGTCGGTCGGTGTGGGTGGGGTGGGGGAGGTATTTTTAAATGAACAAATCTAGGGGGTCAGCCAGCAATCCTATATCAAGCCTTCATCGGCACGATATAATTTTTTTATCGGACCAGTATCGCAAACGACCCGAAGTGGGCCCATTATGACAGATAAACATCAAATTCGTTCTAATGTCACCATCCAGCTAGCATAGTATGTAGCTAGAGCATCAGATTACCAATCCAAAATACATGTATATGTTTCGCAACATACAAGGTTATCGGGCGTTTAACTCCGTCGATTTAATGAATACTGACTACCTTATATAATTATATCTTTTTGTTGGTGCTTATCTCAATTAGCTTGATTGGAAAAATATTCATTAGCAATAAATAAAACTCTTGTGAATGTAGTTAGCATCATTTTGCAATGTAAAAAATGACATTTGCGAGGAATATCTGTTCACATTAACAATAAATATACAATATTCAAAATGACATGTCATTACCTCCCTTTATGGATTTATGGCGTGTTATATCGGACCGACAGCGGCGCGATATATGGTGGTATCAACTGATACAAACTACGTCGGCCCGAGATATAATAATAGACATTAGAAGAAATGTGATATATTCATTCAGATTAATGCATTGAACAATAACTTTAGCCTGCCATACAAACAAAAAATTCAAAATTGGAAAATTTTGAATTAATCGGCTCTACATCGGCCCGACGTCGGCATATCCAACATTTAGCTGACATCTGACCAATATCTTTTCAGCAAATCATAAATGTTAGATCGTAATTAATAGCAAAGTTCGAATAAGTATCTTTATGTAGATATTTTTTATTATGTAGTGCTATCCTATTAATAAAGGCATAGACAGAGTCATTCTTCAAGTGTTCGTCCGTCTGTCTGTACAGAACCGTTTGTGTAGGCCTACTTGTATAAGCATTCCTTTTGGCTATTTCAAAGTCTATTTTAGGCTTACCAGCAACATTTTTATTTTTAAAGAAAATGTATAGTGTTACCCATGTCCGCGTGTGTGTGTGCTCGCGCGTGCGTGCGTGCGCGTGTGTGCGTTCACGTTAGTTCAAAGTCTATTTTAGGCCTACTAGCAACATTACTATTTCTTAAGAAAATGTACTAGTGTATCCCTTGTCCGTATATGTGTGTATGTGTGCGCGTGTTCACATTTTCGTTTCCACACAATTCATAATTTTGATAGAGCATCATCAATAAAACTGACCAATCATTGACCAGAAATAAGACCTACCTAACTAATTCTGGTAGGTGATAAACTCGGTCTTTATCCTTGATGTTCAACCAAGTTTACTGTTAAAATTAAGGTATCTACAATGTGATTCTTTTAAAACCCTGCATATGTCATGCACATTCATGCAAACTGATTCAACATACGTATCTTTCAAAATCAAAATCTTGAAAATTATCATCTTTTTACTTGGTCAAAGATTTTTATTTTACTATTCATAACTTTCACATGACCTCATCAAAATCATTTGACCAATCACTGATCAATAAAATAAAACACCTCCACATTCTGGTAGGGGGTAAACTCGGTGTTTATCGTTGGTGCTCAACTGACTTTAGGGGGCACTCCTCAGTTTCGCATGAATGTCCATGGTGTAAATCAGAAAGAAATCAACTAAGCATCTTTTAGGTCCATTGATGGTCTTTATAATAATTATGAAGCGCATGTTTGATGTTTTTTTCAGTTTTGATTACTTCTAACTTTATTTTGGTGTATTGGAATATGCATTCTTTGGGTTTTTTGGAGGCTATAAATAGAAAAATGTGAACCAATCAAAAACTTCCTAAAAGTAGTTAAAATGGCTGATTTTCACTGACGAGGAGATAAGCGTGGAATAACTTTTTAAAATGCCGGACTAGGTATGTAAAATTTAGCATTTCCTGATATGCAAGAGCATTATGAGTGCAGACATGACCCTGATATGTGTAGGAAAATTTTTAATTTTTATTTATTGACATTTGAAATATTGCTAAAATTGCATTTTTAGCATGTTTTAAGGGGTGGGGTAATCTTAAAGAAATGGGACTAAAGTTGTACAGAAAATGCTTTTTGATACTTTTATTTGGTATGGAAACATGGGTAATTTTATTGTCTTCTAAGAAATGTATGACACAATGATGATGTGATTTATTTTTGCTCAAGGATTCAGGCTAAGAGCTTGTCAAGTGTTTGATGATTTAGAAATGTACATTAAACTGTGGAGTGCCCCCTTAAGGGTCAAACCTTTTTTTACTAAAACAGTCAAATGAAGGATTTTTTGTCTGTATTTCAACATATTTTCAAATTTTGTTACCATTCGGTTTGTTTGCGAAGAGAACTACTTCGGTTAGAATGTAAATTGTCGATAAGGCAAACCCGCATTGCTACGAAACCCAGATTATGAACACCTCGGTAAAATATGTATATTGTAATACTCCGCGATGCACCGTATCTTGAGATATCTCGATATATGTCTAATTTATCTTGAGATACTCCATGTTGAGATATCACATTTTATCTTGAGATATCTCAATTTATATTGAGATATTTGTATTGAGATATCTCAATTAATCTCAAGATATCTCAAGATATCTCAAGTTATCTTGAGATAACTGTCTTGAGATATCTTAAGTTGTTTTGAGATAATTATCTTGAGATATCTCAATGTGTCTTGAGTCATTGATATCACAAAATAAATAGAGATATATCTTACAATTTCTCAAGATGTATCGCAACTTATCGTGAGATATCTAACTTGCGATATCTCAAGATCCCATGTGTCTTGCGGTTGGTATATGCAATTTTAGTAGGATTTTCAAAGTCTGAGGTGGGCTTTTTGCCATTTAAAAACTAACCATTGGTGTAATTCTTGGGTTTGCCATAACACTGTTTCAATATATGTACAGTTTGCTAATGGTAACGTCCCATTTAAGTACTGGTTGCTATGGTATTTTGATGTCATAGTAAAATGACGTTAAACATAGAATAGCATGTGGGGCGACGTCATGTCACATGACGTCATTATGTCGTGTCGCGTTAAAATAAAAAAAAATCGCATAAGATAGCGGCTTTATATAAATCGGGTTATAGGAGGCAACTTTTTAGAGAGGAAATGACTTCTGATTGCAAATTTCAGACCTTTTTCATGCTATGGAAAAAAAACAGACCGAAAGAAAAAAGTTTGCAAAAAAGCTGTTAAAAAGGCTATTTCAGTGTTATCTTAAAAAGGTGCTGTTAGGCCAATTTTTGGACAATCGCAATAATACGTATGTCAAGACGTCCGGAATAAATTCGCGAAATGGAAAAAGGGGCGTTTCAATTTTTTTTAACGGACAACTTTCCCTTAAGGGGGCACTCCTCAGTTTCGCATGAATGTCCATGGTGTAAATCAGAAAGAAATCAACTAAGCATCTTTTAGGTCCATTGATGGTCTTTATAATAATTATGAAGCGCATGTTTGATGTTTTTTTCAGTTTTGATTACTTCTAACTTTATTTTGGTGTATTGGAATATGCATTCTTTGGGTTTTTTGGAGGCTATAAATAGAAAAATGTGAACCAATCAAAAACTTCCTAAAAGTAGTTAAAATGGCTGATTTTCACTGACGAGGAGATAAGCGTGGAATAACTTTTTAAAATGCCGGACTAGGTATGTAAAATTTAGCATTTCCTGATATGCAAGAGCATTATGAGTGCAGACATGACCCTGATATGTGTAGGAAAATTTTTAATTTTTATTTATTGACATTTGAAATATTGCTAAAATTGCATTTTTAGCATGTTTTAAGGGGTGGGGTAATCTTAAAGAAATGGGACTAAAGTTGTACAGAAAATGCTTTTTGATACTTTTATTTGGTATGGAAACATGGGTAATTTTATTGTCTTCTAAGAAATGTATGACACAATGATGATGTGATTTATTTTTGCTCAAGGATTCAGGCTAAGAGCTTGTCAAGTGTTTGATGATTTAGAAATGTACATTAAACTGTGGAGTGCCCCCTTAGCCCTTTATAAAATTAGTTTGTAGTGATAATTATATTAAAAGCTTAATTTTTTATGTACATCTTTGTATCTTCTTTTGGTGTTGTCTCATTTTAAAACACCAATATGGATACATTTAATTTAAATCATGGTCTAATATTTTCATTTTTCATATAGAGATTGAGGATAAAGTCCGAGTAAACTCCTTTATTTTCACCTACTGAATATCTCTGCCTACCGGAAGTTGACCGGATGTGAAAGTTATGAATAGAACCTAAGGATAAAAACCGAGTAAAACAAATTTTATCACCTACTGAAAATAAGATAAAATTTCAACATCTCTGCAATGAAAAATTATGAATAACTTGAAAGACTACATGAATTTTGTCTTAAATCAACAAATCCGCTTTTGATATGTTTTCAAGTATTAAATATGATTATAAATACGATTTTTACTATGCCAATGATGTATTTTCAGTGAAAATACGTTTTTAAAGATACAAATCGAACAGGCGAACAGGCATTGCTAAAAAATCGAAAAAAATCTAAGGGAAAAAACTCTTGCGCGAATTACCGGAAGTTACGTCATTGGGAACAAACTATTTTTTGTTTACATTGGGACTGAACGCAAAACAGATTACCGTGTGTGAAAATGTGAGATTTAAGCGATCATGATACTGAGTCAGGGGAAATGCCCGTGATAATACGGTTACACAATGTGCAACCTTACTATTTTGAGCCAGAATACGTGTCTGAGGACGAAAATACATCGGATTCATCAACTGATGATGAAGTCACTGGCACTGGAGCCGCAGATATTATATAAAAAAAACAAAAAAACGATATCCCCCTATTACCTATATAGGTAGGGGGATATCGTTTTTTTTTAAATATAATATCTGCGGCTCCAGTGCCAAAACAAAAAACGATATCCCCCTATTACCTATATAGGTAATAAGGGGATATCGTTTTATTTATTTTTATATAATATCTGCGGCTCCAGTGCCAGTAGATGAAGTCGAACGCGGTGCAGGTGCAAATGGAGAGCTTGTAAAGACTATCGTGTCATGTCATTCGTTACGTTCAGCGGTTCATTACACTATTCACTAATCTAACAAAATAGTGTATTTATACACTGACAGCAACAACAAACAAAAAACAACGTAAACATTCAATGTTTTCATCGAAATCTGACAGTAAGTCACCCGCAACACTGCAATATCTTGGTACATACACAATAACCGCGAAATGTAGTACATTCCGAATGAATGGACCTGGTCTAAATACGAGCGTCAGCTTTTTTTGCCGATAAGTAGACATGGAACAAATATATTTATTAGATATTATCCATAATTGATAACAAAAATGAATAAAAACAATAATAAATGAAACAGCATATAATTTCGGCACCATAATTTCTATAGTATTATATATTTGCCATAAGTCGCCATCAACACCAAACACTCTAGGAGCGGTGTTTGCAATATGACACGCTCTCTAGTCTCCACTGCCCCCAAATATCAATACAGACTAATCAAATACTGCGGTGCACTATTGAAGTACAGCCTAATTAGGGTACATACGTCGGTATATCACAAAAGCACGCACCATTTAGGGAAACCTAGTTTTATGATATATTTCCTGTTTATTGCAATTACTTGAGCGGTGTAATACCGCCGAGGGCAGACGCGTATTGCACAAGACGGATATAGAAGAAGAAGAAAAGAAGAAGAAGATAATTGCTTATTAAAGTGTCACAAATCATCATATAGCATACACAACGTTCAGTACAACATATTAAAATATATGAGATTTTGGGCCGATATCGGCTTATGAGATACTAATTTATACAAATCAAAATATATATCACATGATATGCGAGCTCTAATTGTCGCGCACGAAGACAGAAACATACTATAATTTAAATAATATAGCCAAATGTATTATGAGCACGATATAGACAGTTAGTAAGTATACTTACTCATGTATACTTATAGACCGTGAGCCATACACTTTTTTGTTACCATCTCAAGGGACAAATTCTTACTAGTACCATGTTATTACGTACCTTGTAGAGAAACAAAAAATCCATGATAGCAGTGTGAACAGGGTAGCTGATTCTTGTTATTAGAGTTATCTCCCCCTTTTAAGCAAAACTCTTGTTTCTTTAAAAAATCGTTTTCGCTGAAACTAGAATAGCTACAGGTCTAATATTTTGCATGTATTATACATTTAGGGTCCTCTACCAAGTATTTATAAAATCGTGACCCAAGGGTCAAATATGGCCCAGCCCCGGGAGTAACATTTTTTCATACAGGTATATAGGAAATCTTTAAACATAAATAATTTTCTCTAAAACTGTAAGAGCTAGAGGTCCCATATTATGCATGAAGCATAAGCTTATGGTCCACTAGCAAGTTTGTTAAAATGTTGACCCTGGGGTCATATCTGGCTCCGGCCCAGGGGTCATATATTTACATAGAGTCATATAGAAACATCTTTAAAATCTCTTCTTTAAAAAAAAACAAGAGCCAGATGTCTATTATTTTGCATATTGTACAAGCTTATGGTTCTCTACCACTTTTGTTCAAATCGTGACTCTGTGTCCAACTATGGCCCGGTTCTGGGGTTATTAAAATGAATTGAACTGGGTTTCAAGGCGCACCAACACATGAAAGGTTATATGGCGCCTAACAGGCATGAACATGCCAGGCTCATCCTCCATGTACATCGAGATAAAATATGGAGAATGGGCCTAGGACCTTCTCACCCTGAACAGCAGAGTTGCTGCAAATTCTATTGTAGACACTCCATTTACGCTGTAGCCACGTTTATTGTTTTCTGTCACTGCTCTTAGTGATGTGAGCGGGATGGCACCTGAAACAATGCAGGGGTCATGATGAAGAGCATGAACAAAAAATGACAAAATGAATATGAATGGGGGGTGTGTTCTACCCCTCTGCTTTCTGATACTACAAGAGCTAGAGGTCTAATACGATGCATGTAGCATAAGAGTATCGATCTCTACCAATTTATTTTGTTCAAATGGTGATCTTATGGTCAAATTTCGCCCGGTCCCGGGGGTCACATATTTACATAGAGTTAAGCAGGAACGTCCCTGAAACTACAAGACCTAGAGGTGTAATAAGCTATATGTAGCTTAAGATTATTGTCCTGTACCAAATAATTTAAATGGTGTCCCTCTTGAATCAAGCCTGGAATCAATTTTGGCCCTGTCCCGGGGGTCACGCTATAACATTGAATTATATAGGAAAACATAGTCAAACAGCTTCTGATACTTCAAAAGCTAAATAATAGTTCATATATGATCCTCTATCTAGTTTGTTCAAATGGCGACAATGGGGTCAAATATGGCCACTACGGGGGTCACTGTTTTACAGATTTATATAAAGAAATTGTTGTTGTTTCTTAAAACATAAGAGCACTTTGAGACAAGGCGAGTGGGTCTCTTGTTTATGGCTTGAAGTTGTACACTTTTCATAAAATCACTTCAAAAGTTTTAAGCGAACTGAAATACATAGAGAATATGACTTTGGATAAGGTATTCCATTATGAAGACTTAACCATGTTTACAAATCGCATATTGAATAAAACCACGAACTAAAATCACAAAGTATACCACTGCATTTTCGACAAATTGCAAAAAAAAAAAACAGAAAGAAAAAGAAAAGGCATTTTACGGTTTAACTGTTGATATTTAGGTGTTTGTTATACAAATTTTAAAATAACCGTCAAATTATGACAAAATTACACTACAAAAACAGTTTATCAAAACTCTATCCAGGTGTTTAGCTCATATAATAATGCATATGCGTCGCTTAAAAGTATATGTTTATTCATGGGTTTTTGTAATATCCGTAATTGAATAAGTGTAAAATGAATTATCCATTTTTTTTGTCTGGCTGGTTATAGCTTTTTATATTGTATCTATAGAGTTTTGATTCTCAAACGATGTAAGTTATGTATATACCTTGTGGTCAGTAGGTTTAGAAACGATGTACATATGTTGTAAAATGTGGCTGTTGTTGGCGGGATAGCTACTTTAACTGCAGTAGCACCTGTATGTCGGATATAACTTTTAGAGTAAACATCAGTAAATTAACTGTGATCACTAAATGTAATCTATCTCGATGCACTGGGTACCGATTCTTATTTGGAAGCGTTTATATATTTTGTATATCTTATATGTATGTTATATTGTCACATTAAGTTATATTATTTAAATCAGATACTATGAACTGAGTATTCTTAATTGTCCTGTTCTATCCCAAGGCATTATCAAAACAGCAATGAGCTGGGCATATATAAGGCTTGCAGGCATATTGCAACTCGACATACATGAATGCTAGATAAGAGAGACCGTTGTGAACCCAGCTTCTTGGATATAACCTTTATGACTGATTAACATTTTAGTTGTATGTATTTTAATGCAGTCATCCTGCTTGAGCGCATACAGCCTGTTGATGCAGTGGGTAGCACGGGGGACTTTAAATTCAGAGGTTCAAACCTGGTTCAAACCTGGTTCAAACCTCACCGGAGCCAGTGAATTTTGTCGGTGTGTTCTTGGGCAAGACACTTTTACCCTCGTCCGTCGGATGGGGACGTAAACCAGGCGATCCCAAGTATCGCTTGTTTTTTTTCTCCCATCACGTTAAAGAAGCAGGTGATATTGTAACAACTGCATCAATACTAACAAATAGTTGCCATTGTAAGTAGTTAGCACAGTGATCTGGGTATCACCCTAAAAATATTTCTTCGTCGACGCCGTGTGGTTCCCGGGCAAGAATATGACCACTGCATATCCAGGCATAGGGGTAAAATTTCCCCGAATTCATGTTAATTTTGTCATTTTTGTTCATTATTTCATCATGAAACCTGTATTGTTTCAGGTGCTACTTCAGTGATCGTGCTCCAGCGAAAAATGGAGTGTTTACTAGAGAATTTGCAGCAACTCTGCAGTTCTGCAGGTAAGAAGGTTCTAGGCACATTCTGCAAATTTGTATCTAGATGTTAATGAAGAGTGAGCCGGGTCGAATGTTCATTCCTGTTGGCGCCATATAGCATGTTTGTGTTGGTGCGCCGTAAAACCCCAATTCAAATCAATTCATCTTCGTCGATTATTTTTTCAGTAACACAAAAACGGTTCGTGCAAAGGCATATACTACTATTTTTACATTTCGTATGCAGAATTCTTCATTGTGTTGTATATGGGTGGGGTAATTCAGGTGTAAACATCCTTAAAATATGCATAAATTGTAATTAAAAAGTATTAAAATAGACAACTTTTAAGATTTTGCGTTGCAATATGCAATGTTTAATTCATGTATTTATGTGCAATACATAATCCAAATGTGTAATCATAATAAGTATTGCCATGACGCATACACCTAAAAAAATACTTTTGTTAAAAAAAAAACACGTTAAACCGCACAATTCCTTTATCTAGAATCCTTTGGACTATGTGTCGTCTGTGCAATATATGTATATATAAGAACATGTTAATACTAGTTATGTTGCAGTTACTTTGAGGAAGGCTTATACTTCCAGTTTGGCATGCGTCTCAACTTATCAGGCTTACTGAACACATATGTGCAATGCCATGGACATTGCTTAGTACTTAATTTCATCAATATATCATAACAATCCCTTATTCATATTATAATATTATTTAAATCATGTAGAAAGGTTGTAAATTACTGATTCTTACAAGTTTACACATATATTGTAAAAAATATTAACTAAACTAAATGCATAAAAATGTGTCAATAGTGGGTGGGGTAAATTGACTTCTAAATTGAAGCAAAATAGAGATTTTAAACTGAATTCAGTGCTAAAAAAGAGCTTATTTACGCTTTATGTAACTCAATGAATTGTAAACTTAAGTGCATCTTTAAAAAGTACATCAATAATTATTCACACAAGCATGACATTCAAAAATGAACATCAAAAACTTATATGAAAGCGCTACAATGATAATCTATTAATGTTCGATTTTTTTTATATAAGCTACCTGTTCCAGATTGCTATCATGGAAAAATGTAATCTATATACATTGCTCTTTTCAAAAAGTGATGGTAGAATTTGTCCCTTGAGTTGGTAACAATATCGAACATTTTGAGTCCTGGCTCAAGGCCTATTACTCCTGATATACAGATCGAAAACAGACCAAACATCAAATTACCATAATATAAAGTATATTATTCTATTATACTTGTTTTACTTATTGCACGAGCTAAGAGGCGTTATTGTTGTTGCTTTGCCATAAAACATTACTGAATTAATATAAAAGCTAGTAATATTATTAATTTTCTGCCTTGTAATAGATATTCATGAACTATTTTGTTGTTGTTTTTCAAATCCATAGACCTATATATGTTGATAATATATAGTTATAACACTATTGGCAGAAGGGATGTATTATTTTAAAATTATTAAAATTAAAATTTAGAAACAAAGACACAGTGTTTATTTCACCGGATTCATTTAAATGTATATGCTGAACGTTCTTAGCAATATTTAAAAAAAAAAGACGGCTACATATTATTAGCGCCGTCAACTCTTCATTGATTCACGTAAAGACGCATGCTTCTAATTCAACAGCTAAACATTCACGGTGTATATAAAGATCTAAGACTATACACCTTTCTTCAATTTATCATACGTATACCCGAAGAGGTGCTAATATAACTGAACATAAATTTCAATCTTACTTCATGTATGAATTTCCTTCTCAACGCCGGTCGAATAGGCGAATACAACTTGCTTGGAGACGGCGGGGTTATGCACTTCTCATTTTAATAGTCAAATATCGTTGGTACCGCTGTTGATTTTAATATGCATGGCCTTTTGTTCTCAAAATTCAAAGATAATGAAACCAAAGGATGGACTTCCCACGAAGTCAACTCAAAATGTTTGCTACAAACTCGCGCGTCTTTCGTTGGTTCCCACTTTCTCGACGTCAGTCGGGCGATTTTCTTCGGTAACGGTCTACCCACTCTTCAGACTTAATAGATCATTATCTCGACTAGGGAAACGAAAGAAACTTAGGTTATTATCTTGTCCTTCTTTATGCAAACTTTTTCACCCAGCAACGGCACGCGGCATTTTTAACAAGTACCATAAAACGTAATCCTACATAGACAATCCTATACAACTCAATGCGACACCGCTAATCGTTTGGTACCAATGACGTCACGGGATCACGTGACACTTAACAGGGCGAAACTCGAAGCGTGTACAGCTCTGAGATAAAATTGGCTACTGTGAGAAAACGGGACAACCAATAAGTATAAGATTTGAACAGATTGTATGTTATATATATTTATTTCCGAATATATACTCAAAAGACACGCCATATTTCACCTTTAAACATTTTCAGTTTTTAAAGGGTAAGCTTTATTCGGAATCAAGGCACATGCCCTCCGTATAAAGCTTATCGTGAGCTTTATGCGGAGACGAGCTCCGTATATAGATCACCTTGAGCTTTATTCGGAGACATTGCTTGGAAATTTTAATTTGGGTAGATGAAAATAATTTAGTTTTATTAAATGATGGCTCACCAACACGCTTAGATAAAGGGACGGGAAACCTTACTCACATAGACTTATCCTGCTGCACCACAAACTCGCTTCTTTAATTTCCAATTGGTCCGTTTTAAATGACAATTCACAATTGATCTGATCATTTCCCTATCTTTGTATCAGTCCAATTGTCTTCGGAAAAGATTTCCCACGAGCATTACAATCAGGATAAATTTAATTATAATAAAGAAGATTGGGATCTCTTTGATATTTTATGCCAAAAACTTTAACCACATGATTTAATTGCAGAAGATATAGATACTTTCACTAATAACATGTAGATAATCAGTAATGAGTTAATAATACATTAATCCGGTAAAAGGACCAGTGTATGTCTAAATAGTTTCTTTATTCATAGTTTATAACAACATATTTTATACATATAAAGAGCAAACTTTAACGGTATTATTTCAATGTTCGCCCAAAACATCGTTGAATGTTATACTTGAAGATTTTTAAACCACCTTCTTCATATCCCGGATGAACTAAGTCTTTATTATAATGTTATAGCTGCGTAACATGTATTGCAAGTAAACTTTTGACATTAACAAATCTGTGAAGTTTATTTCCATCGTAAACTATTTTTCCACTTTGCTTTACTAGCATTTGATCAATCAGTGAAGCTGCATCGTTAATTAAAGCAATTCTGTCAGCGTCTGCAAAAGCAGCTCCATCAGCAAGTTTGTTTACTTGAAAACTAATTTCAAAAAATGCATTATACCAATCAAAGTAAGAACTTCTATCATTAAGGGTAAACTGATAACCACTTTTCATTTGCCTGGTAGCATTTTCTGGTCGTGTTATGGGAGTATCTAACTGAATAGGTACATGTTCATATCTAGTATTATATTGATTACTTCGAAACATCTATATATACTAGTAATTAGATAGTAATCTGTTAATTTTTGCATTTACATCTAAAATATACGACAATAGATGTATTATCAATCTCTTGACTACAAACTCTGACCCAAGGCTGAAAAAGTAGATATAAAAGTACATATGAAAGTTTCGTATAATAGAGCTTTGTTCCATGAAATTATAGTACACACATTTGTTTATGTCATTCATTACTTATACATATATTTACTGAGTTCTTAAGAGTTTGATGACTATATACCAATTCAGTAAAGGTATCTATACTCAGTTGGAAAAGAAAGTGTGCACAGCCCAGTTGCGGAAATTCCTTTTCGTGAGGCAATCCGACAGAATAAAAACACAGAAGTATTCTTCACGGAATTAAATATTATAAGTTTTATTTCATGTTTATTTGTGTTTGTGTGTTTATGTTTCTATACACATTAATGATTTTATGAATGACGTTTAACTGCGTTTCGAAGTTAGGTAATTTACATAATACGTAGGTATAAAAGTCGAACAGCTTTAACATGACGACATAGTCGCAGAAGGAAAGTCCTTTTCGTACGGTAAAAAGAGAGTCATAATATACTAAAGTATTGACAACAAATTCATTTAAAGTTTGATTTAACTAAAAAAAATCCAATGCAAACATATTCTATTAATCTATTTGTTAATATATAAAAACAACACGTTTTAAGCTTTAGATATTTAATTTATAACTCCTTTTCGTAGACGGAAAGTCCTTTTCGTATGGCCAAAATGGAGTCAAAACACAAAAGTATTGACAACAAATTCATTTAAAGTTTGATTTAACTATTTTTTTCAATGCAAACATAGTCTAATAATCTATTTCTAAATGTATAAAAATAATGTGTATACAGCTTTAGATATTGATTTTATGGCTCCTTTTCGAAGACGGAAAGTCCTTTTCGTATGGTAAAAATGGAGTCAAAACACAAAAGTATTGACAAAAAAATAATTTGAAGTTTGATTAAACTATTTATTTTACTGCAAACATATTTCATTAGTTTGTTTCTAAATATACAAAAAGAATTTGCGTAATGCTTCAAATGTAGATTTGATAGCTCCTTTTCTTAACGGAAAGTCCTTTTCGCGAAAAGGGCTCCTTTTCGCACTTTAGGCCTACCCCAATTTATTCACTCACATATATGCCCCTAGTGTTGTTTTAACATAGTGCGCTATGCAGTTGTTGACATGTTCAGCATATTCCTGCATTTGTTGTTATTTTGAAATTTCCCACGGAAACCACATATTTTCCAGAAATCCTTAGTTTCGCATTTGAACTCTTTACATATTCTGCTGCACATATTCTATAGGACTTTGTCAAGGAGTCGGAGAGCCTTTCAAATTATTTCTGAAACTCTACTCTAACCAGTCATAACGGAAACGTTGCACAGAAAACTGTTTTAAAGAAAACAAATCAGAATTTCGAAACTAAAACTCCTACAGTGGCAGCCGGTGTCTGCGTTAGAAATGCTTAAAGAGTGACAACGACGATTTACCATCAAAATCGAGAAGCATAGATTAGCAATTATCTTCTTTTTTTTTTCTTTCTTTTTTTTCTCTCCCGTTACCGTAAAGTTCGCTTGCGCTCGAAGTGCCTTCGGCACTTCTCGCTAGCTGTGCTCACTAATAGCTTTGGATTGCAAGTTCAACTAACTATTTAACTATCGACCAGTCTCCCTTACATGATCAACCATCCTTCCAAGTTTGAGGAACCTAGGTCCAACCATTGTGTAGTTATTGATCGGACTTCGTTTTGATAGTCACGGTCACCGCGACCTTGACCTCAGACCTAGTGACCCAAAATCAATAGGGGTCATCTACTGGTCATGACCAACCACCCTTCCAAGTTTGAGGACCCTAGGTCCAACCATTGTCTAGTTATTAATCGGACATCGTTTTGATAGTGAAGGTCACCGCGACCTTGACCTAGTGACCCCAAAGCAATAGGAGTCATCTACTGGTCATGGCCAACCATTTTTCCAAGTTTGAGGACCCTAGGTCCAACCGTTCCCTAGTTATTGATCGGACATCGTTTTGATAGTCAATGTTACCGCGACCGCGACCTTTGACCTAGTGACCCCAAAATCAATAGGGGCCATCTACTGGTCATGACCAACCATCGTTTCAAGTTTGAGGACCCTAGGTTCAACCATTGTGTAGTTAATGATCGGACATCGTTTTGATAGTCAATGTGATTGTCACCGCGACCGCGACCTTTGCCCTAGTGACCCCAAAATGAATAGGGGTCATCTACTTGTCATGACCAACCATCCTTCCAAGTTTGAGGACCCTAGGTCCAACCATTCTCTAGTTATTGATCGAACATCGTTTGTGACACAGACAGGCAGACAGATCTACAGACTCACAGAAAGCACAAATCTCCATAAATATACATACATTGTTCCAATTGCTTTTTTGCATTTTTTTTCTTTTTGCCAGAAATGTTTTAAAGTATTTATGTTAATACTTATTACTAAATATATGCAAACTGTGACTAAATATATGATTCACAAATAGGTAAGAGATGGGGATAATTGTTTTAATTTTAATACCACAGTCCATCTGTCCTGATCTTACCTTGAACAAGATGGAAAGTTGCATTCACTATATAGTGCATGGGTTTGAAGAAATCCAATCCAATGATTTTATATGTGTGTGACCCAATGGGCCACTCCTAAAAGATGCTAGTGTCACCATCCAATGCTGGTTGTAAATGCCTGACAGAATAATGCAACTATCAGTCACAGACAACCATTTAAATATAAACAAATGATAGATGACTCTTTTCTTGAGAAGACGTTTGAAGTGTGATGCAGCCCTTCTATAGTGTAATTTTCATTTTTGAATTCCAGTCCATCCTGGTGTTTCTTCTTTGTTCTGGTCGGTTGAGTTCCGGTGAATCATACCACTGGTCCATAATTATGTCATAAAACATATACAAACAATTATTGTTTTTTAAATTCTATAATGAGGTCATTTTTACCATACCACAGGTATGTCTTACAAATCACTATCTGAGTCAAATAAATGAAAACCAGACCATCTGCCATATGTTAAATGATAGGATACCCACCTGTATGGGCACAATATAATGTGGACTTATGATTGTGTGTAGTGTAATGTATCCTTGAGGCAGATATAGTGCTGCCACACTTATAGTGCTGCCACACTGTAATACCACACCGTAATATATCAGGTGTGTGTGGTGTGTGTGTGGTTTCGGGTGGGGTGAGGGTGTAGTCTAGATTTTTCAGGAGAGGGGATCTGTTTTTTTTCGGTGTTGTGGGGGTGAGAAAAAATCGAGGGTGTGTGGTGGGGGGTGGGGGGGGGGGGGAGATATTTTGTAGATTTTTCTAGGGTAGTCTGAAGAAACGCTTTCCGTGCGCGGCGAGGTTGGGGTGGAGAAAACACAAATTTACCTTGTCCATAATTAATCATTTAAACTTGGTCAACATCAGCTCATAAAACTGTTAGTACAATGTAAAAGCAATTTTATTGTAATCCAAGTTTTCCAGAAATTACCTGAGTTGTCACTAGTCGTCTGCAAATAATGTCAATATTTCCTACTGTTACGTCATTGATTTTAACAGGGAGTAAGTATACTTATTTTAACACGCGCTCACATATGCCCCTAGTGATGTGTTAACATTGTGCGCTATGCAGTTGACTTGTTGACATTGTTATGTTATGTCTATAGTCTTAACGGTGTTAATGTAGGACTATAAATAACTAAGTTCTAACTAATTATCTGTAATGGCGATGTTATTCATTGTAATGTAAATAGGGAACTGACCAGCAGCAGTCTGTGTTCCAGACTGGAGTGCGTGGTAAGAGAGTGTCTGTTATAAGACGACATTGTTCTGGCACGCCTAACAACAACTCCCTTTTTAAATTCAAAGTTTTAAGTTCTTTCATAATATAAGCATGCGTGTAACAAGTTCATAGATATAAAATGATTTCCTGGCAGAATTCGTTATTGTTCATATTCAAATGCTTCGTTCGTGGTCGGTTTGGCAGCTGGTGATTAATCTCCAGTATCGCAGGCTGCGATGATCTTTGGTCCATTAAAACGTCATTTAGATGTGACTTTATAGAGTGTCAGTTTATAGCTGATTATCTTACATCTCCCGGTGGCACACTGAGGTTGATTAATGGGCATTTAATCCAACATGTTTCCAAGTTTATGGTAGTTCCATGATGATTACACTGATTATGTGGCCGCCTTGACCGGGCTAATGAGCATTCACCAGGAAGGGGTTAACTTGACAATTTAGTTAGAAAAAATAACTTTGCTTTTAATGTGTCTGCTATATCGCGAGATGCGCTTATCAGTACTTTTATTTATGAAAGTGGTTTGTTTTAACACATTTGTGGCATTTGAAGAGGCATTTTCTCTTTGCGGCACTTTGGCGGGAAGTGAACCTTCACTTTGACACTGTGAGATATTTTCCTTTGTTTTAAGAAGGTGTCTTCTGTCCCTACGGTAAATGGCATTATCATCTTTTGTCATAACTGAGTAGGATCGCTCATTATGCTTTTTAACTACGACAGCAGGTTTCCACAGTTTGTTAGATTTCTGGATTCTTCCTGTGTCTCCAATTGACAAGGGGCTCAGAGGTTTTGCGTTCCTGTCATAAAACCGTGTCCCTTTCATTTTCTTTGACATAATATTCTTTCGAATTTAACCTGTGTTGGGGACCCTGGGGACTAATCTTTCCTTAACTACAGGTAAAACAGAACGTAATTGTCTCCCCATGAGTAGTTCTGCTTGGGAATACCCAATATCTAGAGGGGTGACACGGTATTCAAGTAATCCGATCAGAGGACCCTTGTTATCGGCCTTTGCTTTTGCAAATATGCGTTTGACAGTTTGCACAGATTTTTCACTCAGTCCATTTGAATGAGCGTATTCAGGGCCTCCTCTGACCAACTTTTTTCTTGCGCCACTACTTGCGCTAAATGAAAAAAGTTGGAGCCAAATTGGAGAAATTGGAGCCATTTGGCTCTAATGGCCCAAGCCATATTTCTTCTAGAGTTTTATGTATAAATGTATTTTAAATGTGAAAATAAGAGATTTGGTTTATATCAGGTACACTAAGGAATGAAATGAATAAAACCAAACAATATTAATAAAAAATATTTATCTGTATATATGTTTTCGAACCCCGAATATCTGGAAAGTTTCTACATCGCATATTTGCTTAAATCAACTATCTGAACCTAATGACAGCAGGAATCATACATAGAGGCTTTCATTTGATTGTCTAAGATGTATAGGTAGGCCTTTATATCAGTAACAAGTTCAGAACCTGCCGGTTTTTTGTATTTCCGGAACCGCGAAAACCCATGACATTCGCTTATCTTTACGTCTTTGAAAAGATTAACTGCCGTATACATTAAAAACATATTTTGGCAATGAAATACATATACAACCTCCTGGAAACTGATTAATAAACCCGTGTTTTGTGTAAAATGTTTGCATTTTTTGTGAAATAAAGATTCAGACACCTCGAAATTATGAATGAACAAAAACAAAACAAATGTCACGTGGATCTAGTCAATCATGTAAAATATGTAAATTAATGAGGTGTTGATTTGTGTTTGATTGGTTAGAACCTGATTGGCTAGATATTCAGTGGTGTAATACTTTATGGTTGCAAGGTGTTGCATGAGAGACTTGATTACCCCCCGAAGCGAAAACGACATTTAGGGATTAAGTTAATTACCGGAACACTAAAGGTTATCAGCTTTGTTTGTTTATTTAATGTTAAGTGTTCGCGCGTGGTAGGTGTCAATTGGTTAGTTATGTTGTTTTAGACTACATTCAATGTACACTCGTCACGGTGATTAGTGTTGAAGTCTATTTGTAACAGGTCGATTACAGCAAAGAAATTAAACAAGTTTGGCTTTTTGGCAATTTCGATGTCGCCAAAAAATTTCGCCAAAGTTTGAAATTTAGAGCCATTTTCTTTTTTCTTTCGCCATGGCGCCATTGGCGCCATTGGCGATGACCAGAGGAGGGCCTGGTAGTTTGGAGAGGACGTAATGTGATTAATGTCCCATGAGAGTGCAAATTCACTAACTTCTTTGGAGCTATAGCAGGGCCCACTGTTCGAGATTATACGTTCTGGCACGCCTAAGCGCGAAAATGCTAACTTCATGTGATGAATTACAGTGCTACTCTTTAAGTTTGTAATCTGAACAACTTCGATGTAGCGACTGAAATAATCGACCATCAGTAGAAATTCCTTATTGTCCCATGTAAACAAATCGGTGCCGATAGTTTGCCATAGATAAGTGGGAACCTCATGTGGTATGAGGGGTTCCTTGGGGTTTGAATTTCGGTGCTCAAGGCAGATTGAGCATTTTGATACCATTTCAGTTATGTCTTTTGAGATCCGTGGCCAAAACATGACGTCACGAGCTCTCCTTAGACATATATCAATTCCTATGTGACCAGTGTGTAATTTGACCTGAGTGCTTGAGAAATGACTATCTGTTCCCCTCTCATGATTAACCCATTAACAACTGATAATTAATGACGAACATTCCAGTAATCTAAGATTTGTACGGGACATTGTTTTCTTAGATGGGACCAACCTTGGAGAATCACTTCACTGAGGCAATGTAATTGTGAATCTTGCTCAGTTTGAGTCTTTATTTCCTCTATTTTACGATCACTCACAGGTAAACCGGACAGTACAGTGTGCGCATGTAAATCCATACCTTCGGACAGGTCGGGGTACGTGTCAGCAAGTGGCTTACGTGACAGTGTGTCGACGACAGGTATGCTCTTACCTGGAAGGTGATTTAGATTTAGGTCATAGCGTTGCAACTGAAGGATCATGCGTTGCAAGCAAGGGGGTGCCGCACAAAGCGGTTTCTTCATGATAGAAACGAGTGGCAAATGATCCGTTTGCACTTCAACTCTGCGCGCATAAACATATTGATGTAAGCGTTTGCAGCCGAAAAGTATTGCGAACATTTCCTCCTCTATTTGCGCATAGTTTATCTCTGGCTGTGTCAGGGATTTGGACGCATAAGCAATCGGCTTATTATCTTGTAGGGGGGTCGCTCCTAGTCCAAATTTGGAAGCGTCAGCCTGTAATGTCAGCGGTTTTGTCATATCATAATATGACAGAACAGGTCCTTGTGACCTTGTAAGGATTTCCTTGACTTTTTGAAAGGCGTTTGCTTGGGGCTCGTCCCATGCAAATTCTACATTCTTGGCTAACAAAGAGCGTAAGGGGCTTGTGACCTCGGCTAAGCTAGGTGCGAATTTTGACGGATAATATATCATGCCAAGAACGGTTTCGAGCTCAGCGTGGTTCGCGGCTGATCCATGTCTTAATGGCGGACACCTTGGAGGGGTCATGTTTGAGTGCGTTGGACGTCAGTATGTGTCAAAAGTATTGAACTTCTGCGACACCAACAACGAGTTTTCAATATTAAGTCTTATTCCCTTTTCGTGGGTACGTTGCAGAACATTAAGCACGTTTTGGCCATGTTCTTCACGTGTACGTCCGTACACAAGAATGTCGTCTACAATGGCGGCGATTTCTGACAAACCTTCATAGCATTCATCGATCGTGCGTTGGAATTCGTCCTGGGAGCTCTAAAGGCCAAATGCAAGGCGCTTAAAGCGATACCGTCCAAATGGGGGTATTAAATGTAGTCAGAAACGACAAAGTTTCAGAGAGCTTGATGGTCCAGTATCCAGATCGAGCGTCTAATTTTGAGAAAAACTTAACGCCACTCAATTGGGGGAAGGACATTTCTAACGTACGCATAGGGTAGTGAGGGCAAATTATTGCCTTATTTAGGTCTTTCGGGTCGAGGCATACCCTGAGGTCGCCTGACGGCTTCTCAACAATGACCATGGAATTGACCCATTTTGTTGGAGTTGTGACTTTCGCTATTACGTCATCTTGTTCCATGCGGTCTAATTCCGTTGAATTTGTAACGCAGTGCGACAGGAACTCGTCTAGATGGGTGAACTACGGGGTGGGGGTGGGGGGGGGGGGGCTACATTCGTGTCAATCTTTATGTCACATTCACCGGGGGCTTGACCTATGCCTTTGAATAAATCGGCATATTCCGCAAGTATGACTTCCTTATTCAAGGGATGCATGTCGTCCGTCTGTCTCGGAGACGCGTCCTTATCAAGGGAGTACACTAACTTAATCAGTCCAAAGTCATTACATGACCGTAAACCTAGAATTACTGGTGACTTTGTCTCTACAATGTAAAAGTCAGTAGTACGCATGTACTCATCGTAATTGTAGGGAAGGGAGCAATAACCTAGTGTGTTAAGTTTACTGCCGTTATATGCAATCAACTCTACGGGTGGCTTTTTTAGGGGTATGACTGCACCTAATGTGTTGTAAATATTTAGTGGTATAATATTTACTTGTGCACCTGTGTCCAGCTTAAATTGAATAGAGCTTTCGCTTGCCTCAACTGCCACAAATGCCTGATTATTCCTAATTTTAGAATACACAGAGTCAATGTAATATTCCGAATTCGCGAGACTTCGTTCACTGAGTTTGATCGACATATCTTGGAGAAATGGTTCCATTTCTTGCAATTGTTACATTGTTTCCCGTGTGCAGGGCACTTGTTTTTAGTGCGCGTATATCCACAATTGTCACATTTCGCTGTTTTCGTCGGCTCACCCTTTCGTCTCTGATTTGAATTCGGTGCAGGTCCCGTCGGCTATCCCTTTTTCGGTGCAGGTCCTGGTCCTTTTTGTGGACGCTGCTGGTAGCGGTTGATGGCGTGAACCTCTGGTGCGGCGGAAGTTGATGATGCCATTGTTCTCAGCTGTTCTTGAGAGTACTCAACATTTTGACATATCTGGATGGCTTTGTCCATTGTCAGTGCTTCTCCTTCGTTTATGAGACTTTCTTGTATTTTCCTGGAGTTTACTCCAAATACGATTCTATCACGGATCATGTCGTCGGCGTCATTGAACTGACAGTCAATAGCCAACAATTTCAATTGTGTTATGAATTGATCCACTGTGTTGCTTCCTTGGATTTCATTGTTAAATTTGTAGCGAGCGAACACCGGATTTAGCTTCGGCTGGACGTGCCTGGCAAATCGCACACAAAGTGGAGTTAGACGTCCGGTATTGTCCAGGTATTAAAAATGTCTCATCCGGTATCACCAATCCATAAAAGGAGATATGTGATTTTCACTTCCTCTGATGTTTGTTTTAAGTGACCAGCAAAAATTAAATCACAATGTTGCTTGAATTTTTTCCATCTTGCTGGTAAGTTTTTTGATTCCCAGTCCATGTGGGGTGTTGGAATTCCAGACAGATCCATAGGTAAAACCTTGAGGCGAGCACAGAAAATGTGAAAGTAAATTTTAAACAGATAAAACTCAATGAAAGAACAATACAAATAACTTGTCAAATAGAAAGCAACTCAATAATGAGGTCCTCTCAAGGGTTTGGGGGAATATTGCCATTTATATTTGGTGAACAAGGGAACAATGGCTGTTATTTTCAGGGAAACAGAGAACATTGACACATATTTTTAGGGAACAAATGGAACATGACTTTACAGGAAATGAAATTGTAACATCTAGTTTTAATATTGAAAAAAAAAAATCACACAAAGTTACCATTTCAAACAATATTTTTGTGATGACAGTGTTGCAACTATAATTACTGTAGGCCAGAATGAATTTTGGGGAACATTATATAAATATTGCATCCCAGTGAGGGTGACAGTGGATATTGTCAACATGAGGAAAATAATGTCAACCGAGGCGAAGACGAGGTTGACATTATTTTTCCGAAGGTTGAAAATATCCACTGTCACCCTCACTGGGATGCAATATTTATTTTATTATACCGAACAAATGCTTTGATTACAGTGTCTTTTGATACAGTGGATATTGTCAACCTTCGGAAAAATAATGTCAACCTCGTCTTCGCCTCGGTTGACATTATTTTCCTCAGGTTGACAATATCCACTGTCACCCTCACTAGGATGCAATATTTATTTTATTATACCGAACAAATGTTTTGATTAAAATTTAAATTTACGAGGGGTTAAAAATCGCAATATTTTTTTATTTATTTTTTAATTTATATTTTTATTCCAGTTTTGATTTAAAGTAACAAATCTGCTCGCCACATTTTTTTATTGTCGTTTGGTAAACCAAGCGTCTTACGATTGACATAACTTCAACTGTATTTTGATAAGCGTCCTGCGATTTCCAATTGCCAAAGTGTGTCGTTATTGGAAAAACCCAAAAACTATTTTTATACTTCCCGTGACGTCACAATCGTGTAACAGTAAAAATTGTTTACCGGTGAACAGTATACAGTTATCACATGTGTGTTTGGGGAACAGTTAAAACTGTTTTCCCGAGGTTGAGGGGATGGCAGTGTAAACTGTTTCCCGAGGCCGATAGGCCGAGGGAAACAGTTCACACTGACATCCCCCGACACCAAGGGAAAACAGTTTTGAATGTTCCCCAAACACACATGTGATAACTGTTTTATTACCTGATTAATGTTACTATACGAAACAGTGAAAATGAAAATTTGTTTTATAATGGGAACCTATGGTGAAAAAAGTAACATGACGTCACGCAAACGAAATTCCAGCACGTGAGGGAAACAGTCGAAACTAAAGCCCGGTAACAGTTCGTTTTCACCGGGAACAGTCTTTTCCTTAGTGAATTAGCAAGAAATGACGATATAGCATTTATATAGGAGATCAGGTAATAATAAAAATTGCTTCACGCTAAGGGTATAATAAATTTATACAGGAGTGTAAACGTGAGGTATAATAATAGCAAATCTTTTAAACATTAAAAACTTGCTCAACATAAACTCACAAAAGTGTTCGTACGAAGTGAAAGCAATCTGAGTCTTCCAGACATTACCTGAGTTGTCACGAGTCGTCTGCAAATAATGTCAATGTTTATTATTGTTACGTCACTGATTTTAACACGCGCTAATTTGCATACTCTTGAAAGTTTCCGGCCAAGACGATTTAATTTTCATATCGAGTGTTTACAAATAAAATGTATACCGATTTATTCACTCACATATGCCCCGAATGTTGTTTTAACATTGTGCGCTATGCAGTTGTTGACATGTTCAGTATATTCCTGCAGTTACTTACATTTTTGAAATTTACCACGAAAATGACAGCTTCTCTACAAAGCCTCAGTTTCGCATTTTAACCTTTACATATTATGCTGCACATATTCTATAGGAATTTTGCCAAGGAGTCAGAGAGGTTTTCAAATTATTTCTGAAACTCTATTCTAACCAGTCTTAACGGAAATGTTGCATAGAAAACTGTTTTAAAGATTTCCAGACTGGTGTTCAGTTCTGAGTGATTACCTAATTGAGCATTGTTTCCAGCAGTCCTAGCCTAGACTGGATGCCGTGGAGGTAAAAAGACACCTGTTGTGTACTCGATTGGAAAAAAGTTGTTCCATCCATTCCAGGTGGGGACTTTCGTCGACTACCCACGTTTAATAAATTGATTCTCTCAATCTTGCAGATACTGGTTTGCTCCGGAGGGTCCCATATGCATGGCTGAGGCATACTCGAGTGTAAATGGGTTAAACTGCATCTGCCAGGTGGACTCCCAATGTTGGAGTTTGTTAGGGTCTTCTTACAGTTGGGTAGTGTCATCCTGGATACTGATAGTGCGGTAGTACGGTACATTAGGCAATCGTCAGCGAATATTCGAGTGGTTGACTTTGTTCAGACGCAATGAGTCATGTTCTATGTAAACCAGAAAAATTAGAGACCCTAGGAAAGATCCCTGTGGGAAGCCCAATTTGACGTTTGCTGTCTCAGAGTGTTTTCTTTCTAGGTCGACCTCCTGTTTTCTTTCTGTCAGGAAGTCGCTGATCAATATAAGTAGGGGGCATTTGACTCAGTAATGTCTCAATTTCAGTAGTAGCCGTTTGTGCAGGACTTTGTCGAATTGTCACAGGTATGTACAGAATATAAGACCATGAGCGATATGATTCTGACAGGTATATTATAAGAGCTATGATTCTCACAGGCAGGTACAGAATATAAGACCATGAGCGATATGATTCTGACAGGTATATTATAAAAGCTATGATTGTCACAGGCAGGTACAGAATATAAGACCATGAGCGATATGATTCTGACACATATATTATAAAAGCTATGATTGTCACAGATATGTACAGAATATACAACCATAAGAGCTAGGATTGTCACAGGTAGGTACAGAATATAAGTCCATGAGCGATATGATTCTGACAGTTATATAATAAGAGCTATGATTGTCACAGGTAGGTACAGAATATAAGACCATAGTCGATATGATTCTGACAGGTATATTATAAGAGCTATGATTCTCACAGATATGTACAGAATATACAACCATAAAAGCTAGGATTGTCACAGGTAGGTACAGAATATAAGACCATGAGCGATATGATTCTGACAGGTAAATTATAAGAGCTATGATTGTCAAAGGTAGGTATAGACTATACAACCGTAAGAACTATGATTGTCACAGGTATGTACAGAATATACAACCATAAGAACTATGATTGTCACAGGTATGCACAGAATATAAAACCATAAGAACTACGATTGTCACAGGTATGTACAGAATATAAGACCATGAGCGATATGATTCTGACAGGTATATTATAAGAGCTATGATTCTCACAGGTATGTACAGAATATACAACCATAAAAGCTAGGATTGTCACAGGTAGGTACAGAATATAAGACCATGAGCGATATGATTCTGACAGGTAAATTATAAGAGCTATGATTGTCAAAGGTAGGTATAGACTATACAACCGTAAGAACCATGATTGTCACAGGTATGTACAGAATATACAACCATAAGAACTATGATTGTCACAGGTATGCACAGAATATAAAACCATAAGAACTACGATTGTCACAGGTATGTACAGAATATACAACTATATAAGAGCTATGATTCTGACAGGTAGGTATAGACTATACAGCCATAAGAACTATGATTGTCACAGGTATGTACAGAATATATAACTATAAGAGCTATGATTCTGACAAGTAGGTATAGACTATACAACCATAAGAATTTTGATTGTCACAGGTATGTACAGAATATAAAACTATATAAGAGCTATGATTCTGACAGGTAGGTATAGACTATACAGCCATAAGAACTATGATTGTCACAGGTATGTACAGAATATACAACCATAAGAGCTATGATTTTGACAGGTAGGTATAGACTATACAGCCATAATAACTATGATTGTCGCAGGTATATACAGAATATACAACTATATAAGTGTCGCAAGATGACCCTAGTGGTTGGGGCTAACTCAGGAAAGAAAGTGAATGCATTTACATAAGTTTAATGCAATTTTTAAAATATGATAAATATATATACAATTATCTAAAAAAACAAGGAATACACAGATGAAATATGAAAAGAATGTTCTCATGAACGTTTAAGACGTTCTTAGTATTGTAACAAATACTGAATGTATACACTAAAGTGTTGTTAAAGTTATAACAATGTTGATTTATGATCTAGCGCGATAACTGTGATGCGCGAGAGCTCATGAAGATGATGATGCGCGAATTCAATGGGTGATTGTCATCAAATGCCTTCTATAAGGGTTGATGACGCGATATGTAAGATGATTAACCTCCACTGAGGTTGTGGATGAAGTTCCACCAGTGAGGACTGATAACGGGCACACCTTGTATCCCGGGGTTGTCGCTATTTGAACCTGGCCATGCTGCGCTGGTACGGGGACCGTCTCCACCGCTCTTTACGTTTTACGTGGACACTTAGCTCCACTCCGGAAGGCTTAAATCCACACCTGGATGGCTAATATCCAACACTGGATGGCTTAGGCTGTAATTATACATACGTTTTAGATGTCGGTTGACAAACATAACAATCTTGCATGATTTTCTTTACCCAAACAAATCATTATTCAATAAATATATGTAAGCTGTACTAATGATGAGTAGCAATCTATACATATTCTACAACGCCATGTATTCGCTGTTAATCAATGTAATATGCAACGTTATCAAATCACTCGTATATTACACTCACTGAGCTATGCATGCACACATGTATGTCACCTAATGCCCACATTATACAACGCTATGCATACGCGTCGAACATTTATACTAGTCATTCATCTCATTGTTACCTAATGTTAACAACCGTGTATTACAATCTCTGAGTTATACGCCAACGTTAACTAATATACCTATTATACAACGTTATCAAAGTAATATTGTTTTACAATTATTGATCAATTACAATAATTACATCTAATAAAGTAACTTCAAAATCATATGCTAGTCTCAAGTTAATGTTTGAGAAACATCAAAGCTAACCGGATGTCGTAACCGCCAACTAAGATGGCGCCGCCCACTGAATACAAATGTACGATAAAAGTTAATAAAATAAATACTGACAACATATTGCCTGTGAATTTCGCCGTCTAACTCCTGTTCCAAACAAAGCAACTATCAAGCAATCCCGGCCAGAACTAGGAGACAATGGATTTTATAGCAAACGTTACGCCCACATTATTATTTCCCTCGTTCAGTCCGTGACATTGCAATATTAAAATCTACACGAAAGGACCCTTACACAATTTTGCCGTTTAAGGAGATAGACATATACGTTTACATGCATTAGCACAAAACTAAACTTATTAAACGGCCCTTATTAACGGCCACTTAAAATGTGCACGGTTTTCCGTGTTACCTGAATATATCATGAACATTGTGAATTTGTTTCAACTCAACAATAGATTAGGGTGTAACTAACATGTGCTAACAAGAGCTATGTACGACCAATACGCTCTACCCGTGACAGGCTATGATTCTGACAGGTAGGTATAGACTATACAACCATAAGAACTATGATTGTCACAGGTATGTACAGAATGTAAAACCATAAGAGCTATTATTGTGACAAGTAGGTATAGACTATACAACCATAAGAGCTATGGTTGTCACAGGTATGTACAGAATATACAATCATATAAGAGCTATGATTCTGACAGATAGGTACAGACTATACAACAATAAGAACTATGATTGTCACAGGTATGTACAGAATATACAACCATAAGTGCTATGATTGTCACCGGTATGTA